>SDVV010021251.1:0-13166 GCA_016164225.1 Gammarus roeselii
GGTGAGACCGGGGAGAAGGCGAGCAAAGTTAGTGAGACAAGGGGAGAAGGCGAGCAAAGTTGGTGAGACAGGGAGAGAAGGCGAGCAAAGTTGAGGAGACCCGGGGAGAAGGCGAGCGAAGTTGGTGAGACAGGGAGAGAAGGCGAGCAAAGTTGGTTTGACAGGGGGAGAAAACGAGCAAAGTTGGTGAGACAGGGGGAGAAGGCAAGCAAAGTCGGAGAAACCGAGGGCGAAGGCGAGCAAAGTTGGTGAGACCGGGGGAGAAGGCGAGCAAAGTTGGTGAGACAGGGGGAGAAGGCGAGCAAAGTTGGAGAGACCGAGGGAGACGGCGAGCAAAGTTGGTGAGACAAGGGGAAAAGGCGAGCCAAGTTGGTGAGACAAGTGGGGAAAACGAGCAAAGTTGGTGAGACAGGGGGAGAAGGCGAGCAAAGTCGGTGAGACCGGGGAGAAGGCGAGCAAAGTTAGTGAGACAAGGGGAGAAGGCGAGCAAAGTTGGTGAGACAGGGAGAGAAGGCGAGCAAAGTTGAGGAGACCCGGGGAGAAGGCGAGCGAAGTTGGTGAGACAGGGAGAGAAGGCGAGCGAAGTTGGTGAGACAGGGAGAGAAGGCGAGCAAAGTTGGTTTGACAGGGGGAAAAGGCGAGCAAAGTTAGTTGAAATAAATGTTCAGAATATTTTCTCCCAAAGTAATGGACTGTGTATTTAATCTCTGTAGTGCAGCCAGCTATGGAGACTGGGGTGAACAACGCGTGACTGCTTATTGTTGCTTGGGTCAGTAAAATATGAGTTAGGTAACAACGTGAGGTAAATATTGTCATCAGGGCCGGTGTGAGCGGAGACCTGTCCAGATCTTCGGATAACGGGTCTGGGGGCAGATAGATGGCGGGCAGGCACGACCTTCTAGCGGGACGATGGGTAGACTGATGGGAAAACCATGACCCGATGCTTGAAAGTCAGAGGAGAGATTTTAAGCACAGATGGAAACTGGCAAATGGAGAGGTACAACTTTTGTTGAGAATTTGGGAACAGACTGGAGAAGATGTGTCCTTCAATGGGACAGGTAGGCGGGGATACGCGCAGTCTATAACGCAGTGACTATGCCGCTAGAAGGAGTGCATTTACGTATACAAGTACACATCGATAAAAATGGAACAAACCACTGAGTCTGGTCAGTGTGTCACGAGCGAAGAAAGAACAATCGGGCGTCCCAATAAAATGGGCCACTTTACTGCCATCGCTAGCGAGAGGTTTGACAGGAAGATGGCGTGAACAGGATTTAGTGGGCAAAGCGGCGACGGTTCACGTGGCAACCCGAAGGTGTTGGGTGAGGATGAGTCTACAATAAAACACCTCTTCTCCCCTCACTGACCAGCACGTGCGGGAAGGGGTAGAGGCGAGGATTACGGGGTAGGAAAACGGCAATTGGTTCAACAATACCACAAAAACTGTAGGACATGAGCGTGAGAAAGCAACTGAGGAGGACTCGCTTAGATCTGCAGAGCAACAATACCACAAAAACTGTAGGACATGAGCGTGAGAAAGCAGCTGAGGATGACTCGCTTGGATCTGCAGAGCAACAATACCGCAAAAACTGTAGGACATGAGCGTGAGAAAGCAACTGAGGATGACTCGCTTGGATCTGCAGAGCGTGACAATGTGAAGCGTGAGTAAGAAGTTAGGTCCGACAACTGGCAACGAAGGAAGAGAATACTACGAAATTTGTTGGATTTACAGAAAATAGGCAACGAAGGTAGAGAATACTACGAAATTTGTTGGATTTACAGAGAATAGGCAACGAAGGTAGAGAATACTACGAAATTGGTTGGGTTTACAGAGAATAGGCAACGAAGGTAGAGAATACTACGAAATTGGTGGGATTTACAGAGAATAGGCAACGAAGGTAGAGAATACTACGAAATTGGTTGGGTTTACAGAGAAAAGGCAACGAAGGTAGAGAATACTACGAAATTTGTTGGATTTACAGAGATTGGTCAACGACGATAAAGAATACTACGAAATTGGTTGGATTCACATGGAATGAAGACAAACTTATTCTTAATACACAACAATCTAATGAATCGTTGATTGAATTTACATTATACAGAGTAATGATATTGCCGCAGGATATGTTTGGACGTGTAGCCTCGGGGAAAAGGCAACAAGAATTGATCAAGAAGTAGGTCACAAGGAACTTTCATCTTCTCGACTTCATAATGAGAGATAAACCAAGCTAAAATTAATGGAATAAATAACGACGCTTGCAGCCTTAGTGCCCATGAATCTATTATTTCCCCCTCGTAAACTCCTCTTGCAGTCGTCTTTCATTACCACTTAACGTAATTGCAGGAATAATACCAGAAAACATAAAACCAACTTTGTTCATCCTATCCCGCACCATCTATCCCGCCTCCACCGCGGCCGCTACCAGCGTGGGCATGATTCTTTGGGTTACAGTGGTAATGAACCTGGGCAGAGAGGCTTCCTATAAAACCAGGGGCCCCACAGATTTATGTTTACGTGGCAAGCTGGCTTCTCGATGTCCCGGACAACAGACTGGAGGCTAAACAATGCAGAGGATACACGGGATTCAGCAATGTTGGGTTAGTTTAGATTAAATTGAGGAGTCTATATCCACCACTGTTCTGACGCCAGTCTTAATGAGCTCCCCCGTAGGGCGTGAGCGATGTCGGGTTAGATTAGATTAAACTAAGGAGTCCATATCGAGCAGAGTTATGACGCCAGTTTTAGTGAGCTCCGCCGTAGGGCGCAAGCGATGTCGGGTTCAAATCACGATTCCAGCAACGGCTAGAAAAACACGCGATCGAAGAAAGTTAGAACAATTTGAAAAGGGGCATCATTTTGCAAAGACATGTGTTGCAACAACGTATTACGTTCCGATGGGTCTAGTTACCACGTGAGAAAAGAATAGAGGTAAATATTGGTCGGGACCAAAATTTCGAATCCGTATATACATAAAATGTTTAACATTTTAAAGAAAAAAACGTTTTGGGGGGATAGAATCATTTTGCCAGTCGGAGGGTCCAGGGTGTCGGAACAAGACAGCTACGACACACGTTTGTGTGTCATATCTGGAAGGATGGTCAAAAGTACTAAATATATACAAATAAATGAGGTCGGAATAACCGAAAGGCGGCTACAGTATATCTAAAAGAATGGGCATCTAGTGAACCCTCGTATCAAAACTATCAAGATGATCAGGTTCGTGAATTAGTTTAGAAGAAACAAGGTATCAATCAACATGACAAAGCACTTAGAACATTGGAGCATTACGAATTCATTGAAAAGGGTAGCCCCGTGTCATCACAACGACAACCTCATGCCATCACAACGACAGCCTCGTGCCATCACAACGACAGCCTCATGGCATCATAACGACAACCTCGTGCCATCACAACGACAGCCTCACGCCATCACAACGACAGCCTCATGCCATCACAACGACCGCCTCATGACATCATAACGACAGCTTCGTGTCATCACAACGACAGCCTCATGCCATCACAACGACAGCCTCATGCCATCAGACCGACAGCCTCATGGCATCATAACGACAGCCTCGTGCCATCACAACGACAGCCTCATGACATCATAACGACAGCCTCATGCCATCACAACGACGACAAGTTCATGCCATCACAACGATAGGTTTATGCCATCACAACGACAGCCTCATACCATCACAACGACAGGTTCATGCCATCACAACGACAGCCTCATGTCATCACAACGACAGCCTCATGCCATCACAACGACAGCCTCATGCCATCACAACGACAGCCTTGTGCCATCACAACGACAGCCTCATGGCATCATAACGACAACCTCGTGCCATCACAACGACAGCCTCACGCCATCACAACGACCGTCTCATGCCCTCATAACGACAGCCTCGTGTCATCACAACGACAGCCTTATGCCATCACAACGACAGCCTCATGCCATCACAACGACAGGTTCATGCCATCACAACGACAGCCTCATGACATCACAACGACCGCCTCATGACATCACAACGACAGCATCATGCCATCACAACGACAGCCTCATGACATCACAACGACAGCCTCATGGCATCACAACGACCGCCTCATGACATCACAACGACCGCCTCATGACATCACAACGACCGCCTCATGATGTCACAATGACCGCCTCATGACATCATGGCGAGAGCCTCATGACATCATAACGACAGCCTCATGACATCATAACGATAGCCTCATGACATCATAACGATAGCCTCATGACGTCATAGCGATAGCCTCATTACATAATAACGAGCTCCATGACATCACAACGACAGCCTCATGACATTACAACGACAGCCTCAAGACATCATAATGACAGCCTCATGACATCATAACGACAGCCTCATGACATCATAACAACAGCCTCATGACATTACAACGACAGCCTCATGACGTTACAACGACAGCCTCATGACATCATAACAACAGCCTCATCACATCATAACGACCGCCTCATGACATCATAACGTCAGCCTCATGACATAACGACAACCTCATGACATCATAACGACTGTGTACAATGCACGGATTCATTTCCAAAGTGTCTGGCAAACGTCAGCTCGGATATTTTCGTAAACTAATTGTTTACGCCCTTCATGTCCATTGAGGAAGTTCCGTCGCAATGGAGTACTTTAAATAATTTCTCAAGTTGATCCAAACAACATTTGAAAAACTTGATTGCATCAGTCGTTAAAAAATTTAGGATTTATTATAAATGACCATGCATGTAATAAGCTTTGTTTGACCAATGCCACCAAAAGATCTGAATCAATTATTGTGTTTTTTAGAACTGTCAGAAACAGAAACAACCGTACAAGTCACAGGAGGCACACTTTTGATCATTGTGAGTATCAGTACTTATCACTAGGCTGCCTCGGACACTTCCATGCACATCCTAGAATTCAGTAAAAATATTATCCATTTCCCGACACTGCGATCCCACATCTGCGTCCTGCAATCCTTTCATCGTTGAGTTTCCATTTCCGACGTTTTCTTTTTTGCTAACAGGCCTTACCTCAATAGGCACCATGCCTCAACAACATGAGGCGGACTCTGTAACAAACCAACTTGAAGAACAAACCGGGCAATAATGCTACTGGCCTCCAATCCGGGCTATAATGGACTAGGACGTGCAGAAATTCCGACTTTCCTCTGTCCATTTAGGAGCAATTTAGGACCTGCCAAATATAGCCAGAGCTAATCAGGATCGGTAGCGAGCTGGATTGCGGACCAGGCCGACGCTAACGTACGGATTTATGAGGCGAGCTCGACTAACGGACGGACCTGCAGGGGTTCGTTGATGAGAGAAACGGGCAGACCTGCAGGGATTCGTTGATGAGAGAAACGAGCAGACCTGTAGGGGTTCGTTGATGGGAGAAGCTGGCGGACCTGTAGGGGTTCGTTGATGAGAGCAGCGGGCGGACCTGCAGGGGCTCGTTGATGAGAGCAGCGGGCGGACCTGCAGGGGTTCGTTGATGAGAGAAACGGGCAGACCTGTAGGGGTTCGTTGGTGGGAGAAGCTGGCGGACCTGCAGGGGTTCGTTGATCAGAGAAACGGGCGAACCTGCAGGGGTACGTTGATGGGAGATGCGGGAGGACCTGCAAGGGTTCGTTGATGAGAGAAACGGGCGGACCCGCAGGGATCCGTTGATGGTAGGAGCGGGCGGACCTGCAGGGGTTCGTTGATGAGAGTAACGGGCGGACCTGCAGGGGTTCGTTAATGAGAGAAACGGGTGTACTTGCAGGGGGTTATTGATGGGATAAATAGCGAACCTGCAGGGGCTCGTTGATGAGAGGAACGGGCGGACTTGCAGGGTTCGTTGATGGGAGAAATGCCGGACCTGAGGAATTCGTTAATGGGGGAACGGACGGACCTGCAGGGTGTTCGTTGAAGAGAGAAACGAGCGGGTCTGCAAGGGTTCGTTGATGGGAGGAATATGCGGACCTACAGGGGTTCGTTGTTGTTGTTGCTTAGTCCAGGTTTCCACCTGCGGTGGTGGAAACCGTGCCAGCGCACCGCCCGAAAACCTCGATACCCACCGACACGAGCGTGTTGAGACAAGGGGAGGTGGGAGATGATAAAGGGGTGACGGGCTTAGTGGTGTGGTAGAGTGTTTTGTTGCTATCTGGATTAACTTTGTGGGCTGTGAGGCAGTCAACAAATGGTCACCCGTGTGGTATAATTTTAATCGTGGACACCAGAACACTGAAACTTGCAGCGTGTTCATGTCCCTCAGCCACACTGCAACGCCCCAACCAGACTCGTGAAGGGATAACCTCATGTGGACCAGGGATGTTTTGTAGGAGAGAAATGATGGGGACTATTCACTAGTCCATGAAAAACAATGTCGGTGGGTCTGATGCCCGAGCAGCGCACAGGCTGCGTCCACGTCACCACCGCAGAGACGGCGCACCAGGCGCAATCCCCAACGACGAGGATATGAAACAGGGTTGGTTGAGGGACTTTAGCTGGGGCTGAAGCCCCAGACGCCGCCAGCGCAGGCAAGACATATTGATGGAGTTAGTCCGCCTGACTCATGCAGACTCCCTCGTTGATGGGAGAAACGGGCGGACCTGCAGGGGTTCGTTGATGAGAGGAACGGGCGGAACTGCAGGGGTTCGTTGATGGGAGGAACGGGCGGACCTGCAAGGGTTAGTTGATAGGAGGAACGGGCGGACCTGCTTAGGCTCGTTGATGGGAGGGATGGGCGGACTTGCAGGGGTTCGTTGATGAGAGGAACGGGGGGACCTGCAGGATCTCGTTGATGGGAAAAACGAGCAGACCTGCAGGGGTTCGCTGATGAGAGGAACGGGTGGACCTGCAGGGGTTCGTTGATGGAAGAAACGGGTGGACCTGCAGGGTTTCGTTGATGGGAGAAACGAGCAGACCTGCGGGGGTTCGTTGATGTGAGTAACGGACGGCCAGCAGGAGCTCGTTGCTTGGAGGAATGGACGGACCTGCAGGAGCTCGTTGCTTGGAGGAACGGACGGACCTGCAGGAGCTCGTTGCTTTGAAGAACGGACGGACCTGCAGAAGCTCGTTGCTTGGAGGAACGGACGGACCTGCAGGAGCTCGTTGCTTGGAAGAACGGACGGACCTGCAGGAGCTCGTTGCTTGGAAGAACGGACGGACCTGCAGGAGCTCGTTGCTTGGAAGAACGGACGGACCTGCAGGGTTTCATTGATTGGTACAAGCGGTCCTGCAGGGGTTGCGTTGTTTGGAAGAATGGGTGGACCTGCAAGAGTTTGTTTCTTGTAGGAAACGGCAGACCTACAAGGGTTAATTTCTTATATGAAAGTTTGGACCTGCAAAGATTATTTTCTTTGAGTAAAGGGCGGAGCTGCAGGGGTCTGTTAATTTAGGAACGAACGGACCTAGTTTCTTGAATTAAAGAACTAACCTGCTGGGGTTGGTTTCTTGAAGGAAAGCACAAACCTGCTGGGGTTGGTTTCTTGGAGGAAAGAACAAACCTGCTGGGGTTGATTTCTTGGAGGAAAGAACAAACCTGCTGTGGTTTGTTTCTTGAAGGAAAGAACAAATCTGCTGGGGTTGGATTCTTGCAGGAAAGAACAAACCGGCTGGGGTTGATTTCTTGGAGAAAAGAACAGACCTGCTTGGGTACGTTTCTTGGAGGAAAGAACAAACGTGCTGGGGTTGGTTTCTTGGAGGAAAGAACAAACATGCTGGGGTTGGTTTCTTGGAGGAAAGAACAAACCTGCTGGGGTTGATTTCTTGGAGGAAAGAACAAACCTGCTGGGGTAGGTTTCTTGGAAGAAAGAACAAACCTGCTGGGGTAGGTTTCTTGGAAGAACAAACGAACCTGCAAGGGTTTGTTTCTTGGAGGAAAAGGCGGACCTGCAGTGGTTTGTTTCTTGGAGGAAAGGTCGTGCCTGGAGGGGTTCGTATCTTTGAGGAAAGTGTGGCCCTGCATGTTCGTGACTTCACCTCGACCAACAGGTGGAATTTCAGGGGTCGTTGCTTGGTCACGACTAACAGTTAGACTAAGTGAACACCAACAATGAGAGGGGCGATCACAAGCCTGCTCTTCTCTTGCAACTAATCTGTCATTAGTCGCGGGGGACCCGTTCACAGCTTCCATTTTCAGCTGAACCTGCTTATGGGAAACCTCTCGCCGTGGTTATTCTAAGTGGGAAAGCGAATAACATCAATGCATTTGTTGTATTTGAGCTGACACACGTCTAGTCGAACACCGACAATGATAAAAGTCATAGAACATTAACAATGTTATTATTACGATCAATAAAGGCAGTGCCAACAGCCATCACCTACACCATACCCTGTCAAGATGACAACTGATCGAAATCAGGTGATATGATCGACGCTGAGTTCTAAAAATTGTCGGTGTAGCTTACCGCAAGAGACTCTAGAACAAAATGAACTCAGTGATTTCTCCATTTTAGTCGTGATTAAACATTGTTCTTACCGCATTTATCTGTTCTGTTTTGTGTTTGGGTTTGAAGTTATTTAACTTCTCGGGTTTCAGCTGCAAATAACCTCCTCCAAGGTTTGGCACATTCGGGAAGTTTTGAGCAAAGTCAAGAAATTCTTTCGTGAGATGCGTGAGCTTTTGCCAAAGTCTGCGCATTTGATCATGCCAAACCATGGGAGAGCTAGTGTGGAAGTACGGTCGGAACCGCACTGAAGGAGGCAGAGAACCGCACTGTAGGAGGCAGAGAGCCGCACTGTAGGAGGCAGAGAGCTGCACTGTAGGAGACAGAGAACCGCACTGTAGGAGCCAGAGAGCCGCACTGTAGGAGCCAGAGAACCGCACTGTAGAAGCCAGAGAGCCGCACTGTAGGAGCCAGGGAGCCGCACTGTAGGAGCCAGAGACCCGCACTGTAGGAGCCAGAGAGCCGCACTGTAGGAGCCAGAGAGCCGCACTGTGGGAGCCAGAGAGCCGCACTGTGGGAGCCAGAGAGCCGCATTGTAGGAGCCCGAGAGCTGCACTGTAGGAGGCAAAGAGCCGCATCGTATGAGCCAGAGAGCAGCACTGTAGGAGGCAGAGAGCCACAATGTAGGAGCCAGAGTGCCGCACTGTAAGAGGCAGAAAGCCGCACTGTAGGAGCCAGAGAGCCGCACTGTAAGAGCCAGAGAGCCGCACTGTAGGAGGCAAATAGCCGCACTGTAGGAGGCAGAGAGCCGCACTGTAATTGCCAGAGAACCGCACTGTAGGAAGCAGAGAGCCGCACTGTAGGAGCCAGAGAGCTACATTGTGAGGAGGATTGAGGGTAGAGCAGGGCGTGTATTGTTTGTGGTCAGGAGATAGGGTGGGACAGGAATCTTGATATTTCAATGCTTAAGGATTGGGAGTGAAGAAAATTAGAGACAGGGATGGACAGTCATATAGAAATAAAAGTGATGTACAGTAGCGAAAGAAAATTCGGTTATGGTTAGTCTACAGCCGAAAAAACAAACTACTGCTTTCCCACGTGGAATTTAACTTTAAATAGAAATTTTCTGACGGTGTTATATCTGGACATGAAAAATGTCGATTAAATTTCTGATGAGTTTAAATATCTTGCGGAAAATGAACAGTGATTTTTTCTAAGAATCTTCAATTATAAACGAATTTTATTTCGCTACTGTACATGATATATATTTTTTCTCCAAAAAATGGATTGTGTAGTAAAAACGTCTCCTAAATTGCCAACACACTAGTGCCGGCGACTTCCACATAATGCACGAGCAGAGGGCAGCGATGTATTCTCATTCAATGTGATTTGAAGTACAGCGCTGTATGAGGCGTGTAAACATGGCGGCCGCGCGGTTAGATCGACAAGATCCCTAATACAAACACACGATTCACAAATAGCTGTCATACGGTTAACCAAGCCTTACACCCAACTACTTTACATTCGAATGCTGTGAATAGTTACTCCAGGAATAAGACAATAGAGCTAAAAATGTGATAGTCAGAAAGCTGTGCTACATCAAACCAATACTGGCTGTTACAGACCAACCCGTCAACATGAATCTCTCGCTGTGTCCGGACCGCATATTTCTCGTTTGCTGTTCCGCGCTCAACCCGAAAAACACTGACATTTACACAGAAAAATGCACCAACAACAACAGCCTACCCCAATAACAGAAGAGCACGTCGTGGAAATCATTGACGCTTACATGCATTGCTCTGAAGACAACAATGTGGCAGCCATGACAACAACGTGGCAGCCATGACAACGTGGCAGCCATGACAACGTGGCAGCCATGACAACGTGGCAGCCATGACAATGTGGCAGCCATGACAATGTGGCAGCCATGACAACAATGTGGCAGCCATGACAACAATGTGGCAGCCATGATAACAACGTGGCAGCCATGACAACGTGGCAGCCATGACAACGTGACAGCCATGACAATGTGGCAGCCATTACAACAATGTGGCAGCCATGACAACAACGTGGCAGCCATGACAACGTGGCAGCCATGACAATGTGGCAGCCATGACAACAATGTGGCAGCCATGACAACAACGTGGCAGCCATGACAACGTGGCAGCCATGACGACAATGTGGCAGCCATGATTCACCGATTCTCACGATACTGTTATTTCCGGAATCTACATACACGAACAATAGTCACTTCTGACACATATGCTAACAAAAGCATTCATCTTCAGGACGAACACGAACACAAATGTACAAAGAAAGAAACACACTCTGGACCTTCCAGTTGTCATACAAAAGTGGATGCAGAGAAAATGAGCATGCGTGATGTTTCTGTCTGACTATGTGTACTTCTTTCTCAGAGCTTCGCTTGGATTCACGCACGGCAGAACACGACGGGAACATGTTTCACGCAGGTTGTCGCCTCAGCAATAGCTGCTGAAGGAACGGCTGCTGCTAGGCGGCAAAAAATGTGTAGGCATGATTATTATTTGCACGATATGACATGCATTGCGTGATACGACATGCAATGTGCTGATACGACATGCAATGCGTAATACGACATGCAATGCGTGGTACGACATGTAATGAGTGATACGGCGTGCATTGCATAGTACTACATGCAATGCGTGATACGACATGGTATGCGTGATACGACATGCAATGCGTGGTACGACATGCAATGCGTGATACCACATGCAACGTGTGGTACGACATACAATACGTGATGCGACGTGCGATGCGTGATGCGACGTGCGATGCGTGAAACGACATGCAATGCGTGATACGACATGCAATGTGCTGATAGTCACAGCGACGTACGGGACTCAAAATCCTCAACGTAGGACCTACATGACCTCCAATTGAAATGACTTGTATAACCAAGATGATAGAGGTGATGAAAATATATAGATTTTTCTTACATGATCCTTAACAGACGCGGCACTTTTAATAGTCGATGAACTAAAATGGGCTGCATTTAATGACCTATAATACAAAAATATGACCTTATGGGTGAACCAAACCATGACCTGAAGTAAGGTCATGCTTCATGACTCGGTTTATGCTTTTATGACTTCTGGTGCCAACATGATAACCTCATATGCGCCGAGCCGCGGTACACGACGACAAGTCTAACCTGGCCAATCGTCCGTGACAATGATATGCTCCGTGATGTTGCACCATAAATGGTACGCGTGGCACATCGTTCTTAGTGACTTATAATCCAAGGTGCACGAGGCACATGGTTCTCATTGACACACAACAGTTGGTATGTACATATTCTTGAGTCAGGCACAGTGCGCACCACGCGAACCTCAGGCACAGTGCGCACCACGTGAACCTCAGGCACAGTGCGTACCACGTGAACCTCAGGCACAGTGTGCACCACGCGAACCTCAGGCACAGTGTGCACCACGCGAACCTCAGGCACAGTGCGCACCACGCGAACCTCTGGCACGGTGCGCACCATACGAACCTCAGGCACGGTGCGCACCACGCGTACCTCAAGCACAGTGCGCACCACGCGAACCTCAGGCACGGTGCGTACCACGCGAACCTTATGCACAGTGCGTACCACGCAAACCTCAGGCACAGTGCGCACCAAGCGAACCTCAGGCACGGTGCGCACCACGCAAACCTCAGGCACAGTGCGCACCAAGCGAACCTTAGGCACAGTGCGTTCCATGCGAACCTAAGGTACAGTGCGCACCACGCGAACCTCAGGCACGGTGAGCACCGCGCGAACCTCAGGCACATTGCGCCCCACGCGAACCTTGATACACCACGCCAGACTTCGTGTCAAGAAATTACGGACCAACCGAAGCCTCGTGTCAAGGGTACGTGGAGTTCCTGTCAAGCCCTTGGCTAAAACCGTCAGAGAATTCGTAAATGCAGCGCGGAACATCGAATTGGTTCAATTGTAGTCATTAGCGAAGTGGCATAAGAAACAAGGGAGTCTAAGCCCCACTCAGAGAGGCAGATCACCAATAGGGTAATTTCATAAACATGGAGAGTGATTTAGGCCTGTTGACTGAGATTTGAATCCGCGGATCCTCATCGATGACATTCGTTGAGTAAACACCAAGAGCAACGCTATTCGGACGCACAACGACAGCTCAAGTTGTAAGTAGTATGACTAAGTATAACACGTTGGAGTTCGCACCGACTATAAAGTTCATTACGGCCATGTTAAGTAGCATGACACAATAATAATCAAATATAAATAATAAAGAATTCACTTTTTTTTTTTAATCCAGTTGGTATTTAAGAATCGTGCCTCATTAGAGACAGCAGCTTTCGATAGAGCGTTGGTCCAGATTGTTATCACCCTCTACATTATACACCGTGACGCCTCTTCCTCATCAGAGGCAGCAGCTTACGATAGAGCGTTGGTCCAGACTGTTATCACCCTCTACATTATACACTGTGACGCCTCTTCCTCATCAGAGACAGCAGCTTACGATAGAGCGTTGGTCCAGACTGTTATCACCCTCTACATTATACACTGTGACGCCTCTTCCTCATCAGAGACAGCAGCTTACGATAGAGCGTTGGTCCAGACTGTTATCACCCTCTACATTATACACCGTGACGCCTCTTCCTCATCAGAGGCAGCAGCTTACGATAGAGCGTTGGTCCAGATTGTTATCACCCTCTACATTATACACCGTGACGCCTCTTCCTCATCAGAGGCAGCAGCTTACGATAGA
>SDVV010021252.1:0-13166 GCA_016164225.1 Gammarus roeselii
ATGGAGCTATATATATATATATATATTAATTGAAATATGTTGATTATCGTGGAATCTGATCTTCATGATGGAAAGGAGACCCAAAGTCGCTATATGAAACATTTAACATCGCAAACGTTTCGGGTTCATCTATAACCCATCTTCAGTGCTCACGTTGAGGCTCTGGTGGAATTGAGGCCCAAATCAAATCATCAGTGCTAAAAATCTGAAATCAGAGAAGATCAATTGAGGTAACAGATGCAAATCTTACAATGGTTCTAAGAAAACAATGACTAAAAATATTTAGGTACCCTAATACTAACGAAGAGGCTGTAGGTGAAAGTGTAACATGAAGGCAATTGTATTACAGGAATATTACGAAAGCTAAGGTCCGGAAAAAATATTTAGATTAGTAGCAGTTCGATATGCATTCATTTGAGGGGCTATAGTTTTAATATGCAATGACTCCAGTATCCTAAGATCGTCACGGTTGTGAGATGCATCGATTATGGCGAAATTTTGTAGTCTCAGCGGGTGGTCTTTGGAGAGGCAATGATCAGGGATGGATGAGTGATCAGGTTTGTTAAGAGTTTGCCCAGTACGGAATGAGATCCCCTTATGCTGAGAACCCTTCACCACCCGCTTCACCTCGTTTCTCCTCTCTTTGTAGCATTCATAAGCCACCACTGACTTCATCTGCAACCACTCCTCAAACGCTCCTCTTTTCCGTGCCACCGCCATTTTAACCTTTCCTCTTGCACCCGCTCACACGGCGCACACCACACACCTTCTTCGCACATCTCAGCAACGCATCCCTTAACGTCTCCCATTCTCTCTCCACATCTTCCAGGTCCTGTCCTCTCACGTTGTCATATTCTTCCCTCAACTCCTGCTGGAACTCCTCGGCTCTACTTCTCACATTTAGTCCACTCACTTTCACTACCTCTCTTCCTCCTCCCACTCGTTTGTTGCCCTTCCACTTCTGCTCCACTCTTAATCTACCTTCCACCAGCAGATGGTCGGACACTCCTCTACCCTCCCCTCTCAACACCCGCACATCCAACAGCCTCCTCATCACTCTCCTCTATATCAGCACAAAATCCATCAGTGCTCTCTCCCCCACTGCACCACGGGTCATCCTTTCCCATGTGTGCTTGTGGATATTTCGCTTCGTGAACAAACTGTTATCGACAACCAACTCCTGCTCCATACACAGACCTATCAGGTTTTCTCCACTGTCATTTCTCCCGGGAACGCCATACATTCCTATCACATTCTCCACCACTATATCTTCAACTCGCGCATTAAGGTGACCCAGTACAACTACATTGAAATGACCTCCAAAACTCTCAATACACTCACTCAGGTCAGTCCTGAATTCTCCCTCTCCTCTTCACTCCTCTCGCTGCCAGGTCCGTAAGCACTCACAAATGCCCATCTTTCTAAGCCTAACTTGACTTTCACCCACGTCAATCTTGAGGACACCTCCTTCCATTCGATAACGCTACGTGCCAACCGATCACTCATTATAAAGACCTCACCTTCTCGTGCCCAACCTTCCTCCACACCAGATTTTTTTCCACTTAGCACACCAAACTCACATTCGCCCTTACCTTTCAATTTCGTCTCACTCAGCGCCAACATATCAAACTTCTTCCTCACAAACATCTCACCAATCTCTCTCCTCTTTACCTCATTCGTACTACAGCCACGCACATTCAGCGACCCTAACGATAGGGTTCGGAGTAGCGTGAGCCTCTCCTCCTACCACTTGTCTTGCCATCTTTGAGGAAAGGTCTTACAGTGAAAGGGATTCCTAGCCCCTTCGCTCCGCCCCTTTTAGTCGCCTTTTACGATACGCAGGGGTTACGGTAGCGCGATTCTACTCCCGGCTACGATTCGCCCTTTTAGTAGCCTTCTACGACACGCAGTGGATACGATAGCAAGATTCATCATAAGGGATATAAATAAGGGGATTTATATAAGTGATATAAATAAGGTAATGTATATAAGTGATATAAATAAGGTAATTTATATAAGTGATATAAATAAGGTATGTATATAAGTATCGTAAGAAACGCTGAACCCTTTTACCTATTTCGACATCGGTTAAAGACGAAGATACGACAAATGGAAAGTGACGAGTCTTTTCGTCAGTTCCGATGCGTCGATAACAAACCTTGGTGTGCGAGAAAGCTGGACTCAATTAGTCAACACAATCAACCGAAATACCCCTCTCTCCCAAGTGTGGGGAAAAATCAGACATCCAGGGCCGCCCCGAGCGACCTATCCACATCCTCTTAGACGGAGGCACAAATAATACTTCCGACGCTGGCTTCGCGGATAAACTCGCACAGACTTTTAGCCTGATATCGCAATCAACATATTACACGACTGATTTTCAACTGGAAAACAACTTATGAGATAGTGAACTTATTGATATTACCTTTCTCCTATCATGAGCTACAGTATGCTCTAGACCACACTCGTGAAACCTCATCCGGTGCGCCCGGAGTGCACATCAATTTGATCAAACATCTTCCTGATGGCGCTCTTAGGCAGCTACAAAAAGCATTCAATACTATGTATCCAAACTAATTTCTTGCCGACCAATGGCGGGAATCCGTAATCATCCCGAAACCAAAACCCGGCATATGCCACAGCGACCCACATAACTATCGCTCCATCGACCTTACCAACGTCTTCTGTAAGACTCTGGAAAGAATGATAAACTCACGCCTAGTCGACTACATTGAAATACACGCAGGCCTTAACAACATCCAGTGCGGTGGCCGTAAGCGCCACTCCACAACGGACCACCTCGTACGATTAGAATCAGACATTACACAGGCTCTTGTCCGAGGGGAACATTTGGTTTCCATATTTTTTGACGTTGAAAAGGCATACGATACTACTTGAAAATACGGTATCATGAAAGATCTCCACCGCAAGGACTCGAGAGGTCGCCTGCCACGTTTTATTCACAAATTTATGCAATATCGCACCTTCAGTCGCCGTCGTATACGCTAAAAATGATCGTTTCCCAGAGAAGCGTTCTCAGTGTCACTCGTGTTATCCTCAAAGTCGATCTGCTAGCAGACATTCTTCCACGTGACAAAAGACTGCTTTCATCTCAATACGTGGACGACCTACAAATGAGCTATAGACACCCTAGCTAGCCTTTTAATAATCCAACATGAACTCCAGAAGTGTTTAAACCAAGTCGGGAACTGAGCTTCCTTAAAAGGATTTCGATTCTCGGCCTCTACAACTAAATACATGCACTGTACTCTTGTGCCCGGCTTACACCTGAAATTAGCCCTAACGCTGCACAGCACCCCTCCAGTACATGAAGAAACGATAAAATTACTGGGTCTTGTGTGGGACTCTAAACTCACATGGCGGCCCCACATTGCAGTACTGGTGACTCGTTGCAGAAAGCCAACGGGGTTATCCTCTCTGTAACATCCCCAAAATTAGGTGCCGACATGGACACCGGCATGATGTTATTCACAACAATAATACGATTACTCATTGACTACAAAGCCATCGTTTATTGTTTAACAGCCAAAACCACTCTCGGGCCCCTCTCGATCATCTCAAACACCGCTGTTAGTATCACAACCGGCGCGTTCCATTACACTCCCATCGAATCCCTTAACATGTTCCTCGCTAACGAGCTTCCGCTCCGGCGAGGCAAACTTTTTCTACAATACTATTTTGAAACTAAGAGCATAATCAGCACCCATCCACATCAACAACATTTCCGATAACCACCTCATCGCGATTATGAAAAATATTTGCTCACTGTTTTCCCGACACGTAGACAACTTACTAACCTCGCCAAACATCAACCGTAAGGCTATTAAGCCTTCATTCTTCAACCGAATTCTGCAAATTAACACCCCAATATAGATGATCAATCCACCACTGGTCAAGCTAGATCTGCAAGTATGCCCTAAAACAACTACACCAACTAACACGTACCTACAGGAATTTCTGAGTCTACTCATGGAACAATACTCAGAGCGCCGCCATAGATACACCGACGGCTCCAGGACCGCGGATGGAATGGGAGCCACCGCTGTGTGCGGGGATATCCCACGCTCGGCTACCCTTCCACAATATGCCTCTCTGTTCTCTGCAAAGTTTCACGCAGTCAAACTAGCCATATTTATTGTAAAAACAGGTCGGCTCCTCAAACACGTTGTATTCTCAGTCTGAGTGCCCTCACTCAGCTCAACCCTCTTCACTATGACCAGCCTGCTCTTCGTAAAATGCATCACGATCTCTTTATAATGTCAGAGGCACGCTAAGGGATCGAATTCTAATGGATCCCTGGACACGTGGGAATTAGAGGAAATAAGCTCGCAGATTCGCTCACCTAGCTGACGTCTACTCATCAAGAACACTTGAAAATCACATTCAATGTCACGAATAGACTGGACATTTGTCCCATACACCTTACAAGAAAAACTGAGCTCCGTTACCCGTCGTACAGTTTTGTACCTCACCACCAGAGGTAATGAAAGCTACACCATCAGAGTAGACACGAAACTTCAGAGCGACGCTCTACTCTCCAAGACCTGTATATGCCAAAAAACATGGACAATCATAGCATACACAACGTATTCCAAGGGTTCAGGCTTGATTCACATTGAGGATTTAGCACCGGACTTGTACTATACGAGGACTGTGTAGACGAAGCAGGAATCGCCAAATTCAAAACCAAAATAGAAATACCTCCACGGCCCGGCTGCTAAAATTCAACTGTTATACCGCACTAAAATATATAGACGTATCTATTTTGGATGCTAAAACCACGGTTACCCACTTTGCCAGACGTCTGGTGAGCTGCCACTATTGCCAAAAATATAGGCACACCCTATGAATGTTAAAGATTGTAATGAAAGTTAAAGATGCTCACATTATTCCCTAGATGACTATGATTGACGAGAGAGGCCCAGTCGTCCCCATCCGAAGAACCCGTTGCCTCTACAGTAAAGAAATTGGTCACCCCACGGGACACAAAGACTGCCCCCAAGACATAAAAGAGAGATAAATTTTTCAACCTCAATTCATTCCCCTCAACTAGACCCTGCCACTCGGCCCCACGCTTTACACACTTCCTACTAACGCTCAAAGATAACGGTGCAAGCAGATCTTCTACCGCAATAAACAACTTCATCATGAAGAAATCACTAGCTCAGCAACCGGAAATCGTTCACAGACAGAAATCTAAATACCTGCCCTACGTCGTAAAATCTCAACAAAGTGCTGACATGGAAACAATTACACACGTGGGCAAACACAAAATAACCGTTGACCTTCATCCGTCCTTCTATTTCACCAACTGCTTCAAAAATTGCCTTCTCCAGTACTCCTTCTTAAGAGAGTTGAACAGCTACCGCGAAATGTGGAGATACGTGAGAACAGAGCCCAGGGAGTCATAATTGCTGACACCATAGGCTATCACAACCTGGTTCTTGTCATTGACGGACAACTCACCCAAATTACTCTCGAAAAGGACTCGACCATCAATCTATCCATGTGCTCCACCACTAGCACACCAACTCGTTTGGAGAGTCCTGCCTTCAACTCACGACAGTGGCCATCCCCCTGGCATCTCATTCCTCCTCTCAAACAAACTTAACTACCCCGCTGCACTAGAACTTCCATTCAACTACTGGAAAACCAGTTGGAAGGAATATACAACTCATATCACGTGGGAAGATATGTAGAATATCCCCGACGACATTTCCTCTTCTGATATGTAAAACAAAGAACCCTTCTGACATAAATAATTATCACCCCATTGCTATTGCCACCTCAATTTCCAAGGTTCTTGAGCAGAGGGCCATGGAACTGAAATGGCGATATTCGCATTTAAACAAACTGTTGAGAATTACAGATGTAGAGACTCGCCTGTTTTTCTGTGTTTTTTAGACGCGAAGAAAGCTTTTGATAGAGTAAACCATAGGACTTTGTTCAAAAAGTTAATTGAGAGAGGAGCCTCTCTTCATATTGTGCACTTGCTTGTACTTTGGTGCAGGGAACAGGAATTCTTAGTGCGATGGGGTAGTTCGAAATTGGCCACTTATCATTGTAGAAACGGAATTAGGCAGGGATGTCAGCTATCGCCACTGTTGTATAACGTGTACACTGATGAGTTGAATTACCTTCTAAGTAGAGAAAACCAAGGGTGTTATGTCGCCAACTGTTGTGTTAACAATCTTAGTTATGCAGATGATATGGTGTTGGTAGCACCGACTCTCTCAGCATTGCAAAAGCTTCTTGATATCTGTAATAATTTTGCAGAATCTCATGATATTGCATATAATACTGCAAAAACTGTATGTATGTTAGTTAGACCGAAGGGTCCTAGTTACTACCTATCGACTGAGATGAAACTAGGCGGTTTGCACTGGATTTTGTGGATGAATTTCAATATCTAGGACACATCATCACAGCAGATTGCACTGACGACAAGGATGTTGCAAATCAAACAAGGCGGCAAAATGAAGTTGGTAACATGCTGCTACGAAAATTCTCGTTTGCACCAAGGGAAGCTAAAATCCAGCTCTTCAAATCATATTGTTACCCGATTTATTGTAATACACTGTGGAGAAAATAATTTCAATATAGCGTGAGGAAATTGACAGTGAGTTATGACACATTTAGACGGCTGATGCAGATCCTTCGCTCGACGTCAGCGAGCAGGGTTTTTGCTGAAAGCCAATCAGATCACATCAAGGTACTGTTCCGTAAAGCGGCACACAGCCTTATGACTCGAGTTATGAACTCCCAAAATGAAATCCTCGTTGCAATCTGCTCTGGTGATGCGCTCGCTGCCTTGTCATTGTTAGGGCGATGGAGAGAATTACTATACGCATAGGCAGGATAGAGTTGTATGCCGTAACTTATTTTCATTTGTGTGCGGTAACTGTATATTTTTGTTCTCACTGTAACCCTAAAATAAGATGTCTCAATTGTAATACTATGCCCATGTTGGTTGTTAATAAAGCTTTTATTATTATTATTTCAGAACGACCTCATCATCCACCTATACGAAAAATTTCAAACTGCAGCTGTCGCATGCATCCCCCAATTTTCCCCTTCAACCTTCTTCCCAAAACAGTGGTGAGGCCCGGAGGAACAAGAAGTGCCGGATGGGTGAGAGAGTACGTGGTACCTCCTAGTCAGAAGGACCTAATTAGTAAAGGTTGACAAAAAAAAACACGAAATTTTTAGTTCAACTCAACTTATATTTGGTATTGATGATCGTTGCGACGTTCTGTTTTGGCACTCTTCTTTCCCTAGTTTTCTTAGGGTCTTGATAATGGCTGTGTTTCTTGTCTCCAGCGCTTAAGGGGCCCGTAGTAGTTGCAAAAAAACCCGGAATAAGGAAAGGCACTTTTGATACAAGTCCTTCCCGCCACCCGTGTACCACTGTGTTTACTGTGGCCACGGGGTTTCTACAGCCGGCAAGGCATCAACAGAAGCTTGCCAAGTCACTGTAGAACCACCAAAGGTCTCTAGACTTAGCCATTGGCTACACCTGGAGAACTCCGGTAGAACACTCAGACAGACACTACATGCAGTATTGTTTGAATAAAAAATTGTATTAACAGAAAATATCTAGGAGCATCGATAACCGGGTAACGGCTGGTAGCCAGCTCCTACTAAAACAAATTCATCCTACACCCAAGCGCTAGTCGAGCATGGATGAAGAGATTGAATATTTCATAGAAGTAAAATTTAATTCTTCTCAACAAAACCTAGTACAGCAATATCCAAGATTTATAAAACTAGTTTCTAAACAGGAACTAGTTACCCCAACTCATTGCTAAACAAAAACATGGAAATACTTCCATTGCAGATCCTGTCAGTTCCGACCCTAGTCTGGAACTGGCCGTAGGAAAATATTTTGCCAGAGCGGCACATATATAAATTATTTTAATTTATTAGCTGTGTGTATAGCATGGAACGTTTTCAAAGATCACCCACTACTGACACAAAGACTATACCTGCAATTACTCAGCACACTCACTTCCTGAGTCACTTTTACAACAATGGAAGGCTACGGTGTTATTTTATATGAGAAATGTCACCACGTTAATCAAATTTACCTTGTTGGGTATTGTTTGGCAATTATGTTATTTAATTCGAAGTAGCTATAGCTACTAATTACTTTCTCAAATGAGAGCTGTAAGTTTTTCTTTTAGTGACATTTGTATACCAAGTTAGGTGCCAAGACGGAGTCCTACTCTGCTATAAACAGGCAAGGGAAAGAGGAAATTCCTACTCTGAAATTGTGAGTAGACAACGTTCAAAACATATTCACTCGTTCAATAGTAGCAACGGAAAAATTATAAATGTTCACTTGTTCACTAGTGTTAACAGGAAAGTTAAAATTGTTCATTAGTAGTAATGGAAAGGTTGTAAATGTTCTTTCTTGTTCACAGTAGTAGCGAAAAGTAATAAATGTTAACTTATTCACCAGTATTAACAGCAAAGTTATAAAGTTTTTTAATTATCTCGAAAGCAGCCGCACTTGCTCTCCTCATCCCGAAAATAAACAACGTCGGTGCAATGGTTCGTCCGATAACTTGTTACTGCGGTGTGTTTCCTACATGCTTGCTGGATGATTTCTGATAAATAATTTTAATTTCTTTGTTGTGTCTGAGAATGTCACATGGCTTTGTATTTTGTTTTTTTACGGAATCACTAGTAACGTAATATTTCCCTGTTGTGCCATGTTTCTTGATATATGACTGTGACTGTACCTACTATTTCTAGGTAGTGTGCTTAATTCATTGTAATGTTACTTCGTACGTTGATAGATACAATAATTCTAACACTAAATTTACATGTTTTCTACTATTTGCCCAACTGATTACTTATACATGAAAGAATGTACAGATAGTTATAACTTGGGTTGAATGTGTGAATGTAGTGTGATTGCTGATCACTACATCCACCCCAAACCCACCCCCTCCCCCACCCCCCCTCCTAAGTGCGGATACCGGACTGTCGTTAATGGTAGGGCCTCTGGACACTGCAAAAGTTTTCGGCCTGTTTCAGTCAAGGCACTTGACTGGTAGTCTACTTTCTCTGCCACTACGCGTCCTCAATATTCCCCGCGCGGCATGGGAAAGGTAGGCATAATTTGTTTGTGTGAGGGTTTGGGTCCCTCTGGTATGGTTACGCAGAGGTGCTTTTGCGCTGGAGGAAAAATTTCGTTTGAGGGTTGATCGTGTGAGATCTCTGGCTGTTGGGGATCGACAGCGTGTTCTACCGTGATTGGTTTGTGCACGTCTGAGAACAGGTATTTCTCAGAACATGCTGCTTTCAAGCAGGAAGTGTAGCCGCTGTCCGTCCTGGTCCCGCGTTTTATTCTGAAGAAATCCTTGTTGCGGAGAACTACCTCATATGGTCCTTCATATGGCGGCTCTAACAATCACTTGACTCTGTCAACTCGAACAACGACGTGTGTAGCGCGCTTGAGTTTGGGATCGAGGTAGCCTTTTTCTGTTGTATTGGTCTGGATTCGGCTTGTCCCACGTCGCTCATGGTCATGCGGACTCTTTGAGTGTACTCCGTGTGGCTTGCGAGGGCGGGGTCGACGTTCTGGACAAGGAGGTTGCTGAGGAGTTGCAGATTGACTCCAAACATCAGCTCAGCAGTGCTGTAGCTAATGTCCTCTTTGACTGCCGTTGCATGCTCAATAGTATGAGCAGCAGCTTTTGCAGCAGAAGTGTGGATCAGCCTGAGTCTTCAAACTATTCTTGATCCTTCGGTGCAGTCGTTCAATAAGGCCGTTCGATCATGGGTGGCTGGCGGTTGTTCGACCTTTTTGTGTGCCAAAGGTGCTCATGAGATTGGCCCATACAGCTGATTCGAACATCGGACCCATAGCGAGAAATCCATGTCGATATGAAGGCTGTGGCAACAGTCTCCGCTCGAGCATCATTGATGGGACAAATTTCCGGTCAACGCTTGTGAAGATCTATTATTGTTAAGAGGTAGGTATAACCGTCATTTGGCGGGAGAGTGCCGACTAAGTCAAGGTGTACTTGGGCAAATTTATCTCCCTTTAGAGGAATTGTGTGTGAGGGGACCACATTGTGTCTGGCAACTGTTGCGGTCGTCACACCACTGCTGGATGTCTTTTTCATGTGCGGCCACACAAAACGTTGTGTGACCATTCGCGATGTTGCACGCATTTCAGGGTGTGCAACGTTGTGCACCCGCTGGAAGTCACGTCGTCCCATTGTTTAAGGGATGTACGGTCGGCATATTCTGTTGAACATATAACAATAAATTACCGCAATTAGTGTGAGTTGCAGTGACGAGTTCTTATTTGTTAGAAGTGTTTGAAGCTGGTCGTCTTGTTGTTGTTGTACCTTGAGGAGTTCCTCATCCGCATCTGCGAAGACTGCGAAAGGGTAGGGCATACTGTCGTCATCTTCTGGACAGGAGTTGAGTCCCTCTTTTTCATCTTGGTCGTGGCATCGGAAGAGAGCGTCTGTAATCACGTTTTCCGCTCCAGCCACATGCTTTATGTCAGTGGTGAATTGGCGCAAAAAAGACAGATGTCGACCTTCCCTGGGGATGCCTCTCTCTCTTGGCGTTTGCTCATAGCCATAACGAGTGACTAATGATCGGTGAGTATGGTAAAGGGGATTCCGACCACAAATTATTTGAAATGCTTGATTGCTAGATAAGCAGCAAGCAATTCGTGACCAAAAGTGGAGTACTTTCGTTCACAGGGCTGCAGTTTCTTGCTGGAGAAGGCAAGCGGCCTTCATTCTGAACTCTGGAGTTGCTGTAGGACGGTTTCAACCATCGTGCTGTACGTATCTACCGCTATCGTAGTGGGAACATCAGGTTCTGGGTGATACAGCTGTGTGGCTTTCGCCAATAAGATCTTTGCATTCTCAAATGCCTTGATTGTTCGTCGGGTACAGTTTATTTCAGCATTTTTACGGAGTTTCCCCAGGAGGATCAGATTCAGTGGTGCCATTATCTGTGCGATGTTAGGCAAGAATCTGTTGTAGTATTGCAACATCCCACAGCACGTTCTGAGGGTCCTGATAAAAATAGGTCTCTCAAAACCTTTGATGGACTGTACATTTTCATGCAGTGGGAAGATTCCCTGCGGAGTTACTTTGTGGCTTAAGAAGTTGTTCTCTTGTCTGCCGAACTCGCACTTCAGCGGGATGATAACCAGGTCATGTGCGTCTAGTCTCCGAAAAAGTTACTTAAAATCCTGGAGGTGCTCGGCTTCAGTAGAACTTGCCAGCCATGTGTCGTCTATGTAATTAGAATGGATGACTTCTCGCCCATCCACACGCATATTACGCAGTACAGCAGCGAAAAGTCTTGGAAAGGCTTATGCTGCACCACAAAGGCGGTATGGCATTCGAGTGAACTCATAAAGGTCAAATGGTTTGGTAACAGCGGTCTTTGCATTGTTTTTCTTGTCTGGAAGGATTTGAAAATAGGCAGAGGTCAAGTCAACCTTCGAGAATACTGTGCAGCCTGCCTGAAAGTTTTGCTGAAAAATCTCGAAGAGGAGGTGAGTCGCATTTTTCTTTAGAAGTGACCTCGTTTAAAAGACGATAGTCGCCACAAATCCACCAACCACTCTTCGTCGGGACTACGTGTAGGAGTGAGGCCCAGGGACTCTTGCTTGGACGAATGATCCTTTCCTGGAGCATCGCCCGCATCACCTCTTTGGCTGCGTCGGCTACTTTTGGGTTCAATCTCCTTTGACGGGTGATAATCGGTTGTCCTGTAATGGTAATGATTTGCTTCACTTCGGGCTTTGGTGGTCGAAGTGCTGGATTAGGTAACGTGAGTTTTTTGTACCTTTGAAGAAGTAAGCGGTAGCATTCTATGTGTTAAGTGTATCACTAGCTGTAACTAAACTTGCCTGAGCCTTTAGGTTTATTAGTGTATCTAATAGGCATTGGTTGTGCAGATCTAGTACAAGCTTGTAGTAGCAAAACAGGTCAGCGTCGATGATGGACAGTTCTACTTTAGCAAGTACAAAGGGCCAAGTGATATCTTTGCGCAGGTTTATGTTGAGTGTCATGAGGCGCTGGCCGTAGGTTGGTATTGAGGAGCCATTGGCGGCGCGCAAGTTGCTCATTTCTTCGTTCATCATATCTGATCGGAGTAGCGGAATGACGCTTGCAGCAGCTCCTGTTTCAATCAGGAAATTAAGTTTGTTTGCACTGTCATGCAAAACAAGGAGACGAGACTTAACTGATGCTATAACCGCAACGGTGCTCGTGGTATCGCTACGGGACCTTAGTTTCCCTTCATTGGTAGGAGGTGTGCCATGTCACATGGTTCAATGCAACGGAATGTTCCGTTGCCAAATTTAGCATGGAAATAGCATCTTGTTTGATCTGGTGCTGAATTTGATCTTGGTTGCGATTGGCTACGTGCTCTGCCGGCTCCTTGATGCTGTTGAGAGCGCTGTTCCAACTTTTGAATGAGTTGGAGCAGGTTCTGCTGATCCCTGACCAGACGCTCTTCATGAGAGGACATTTGTCACTCGAAGCGCTGTATGAGGATCTCCATGTGTGCTTTTTCTGTCTCCAGCACCTTGGCGCGCAGGTCAAGCTCTGAAATGCGGTTGATCACTTCATCAAACTTATCGGAATGGGACGCTTCCCATTTTGGTGGCTGACCTTGTCCTCATGCTGTTTGTGTGGTCTCCATCACGTTGACAGATGATGTTTCGCAAGAAGGGACTGTCGTCCTCTGGTTGGGTCATTGTGCGAGAGCCTCGACGTTCTCTTCCCAGGATCTGCTACACGCGCGCTGCTTCCGAAGCAGTGTTGATGTCTGTGATTCTTTTTTTAAGTTTTGTGTATCGGTCCTCTGTTTCATTCATGACTATGTCATGGACCTCGAGTTATTTATTACCAGATACAGGCACTAGGCCTCATCCCCCAGAAAGGGGGGTGGCCGACGGCAAGGCGCACCTCACACCCTCATACGCTCACACTCACACAACTTAGCCCTTTTGTGCTAAAGGGTCCGGCCGGTAGCCCCTCAACTTACACTCTGGGTCCCGAGTGCAGTCCGAGGAACCGTCGTCGGCAGCAGGGCCCGACAGTTTTCACTGGTTTACCCCCGCCGCGTCATAATGACCGGGCCCCCCCCCCACC
>SDVV010021253.1:0-13165 GCA_016164225.1 Gammarus roeselii
CTTTCCCGCCCTTGGCATCCCGCTGTCGGGATGGTCGTGGGTGGGGGGGGCCCGGCCATTATGACGCGGCGGGGGTAAACCAGTGAAAACTGTGGGCCCTGCTGCTGACGACGGTTCCTCGGTACATTCGGGACCCAGAGTGTAAGTTGAGGGGCTACCGGCCGGACCCTTTAGCACAAAAGGGCTAAGTTGTGTGAATGTGAGCGTGTGAGGGTGTGAGGTGCGCCTTGCCGTCGGCCACCCCCCTTTCTGGGGGATGCGGCCTAGTGTCTGTATCTGTATCTGGAATAGAATGGCCGAACGCGAGGTCCCTTCGCCTATGACGGCGGCTTCCACTCCGTCCGGTGTTTTCGAGCCATCAGTGTATATATGGCGGTGCTCAGAGTACTTTTCATCGAGTAGTCGTAAGAATTCTTAGCGGTAAGCGTTGATTGGGGTTGTTGCTTTAGGGTACGTCTGCAAATCTAGGTTCACCAGTGGTGGGCTGATCCTCCACGTTGGTGTGTTGATTTGAAGAATTCGATAGGAGAATGAGGGCTTGATTGCTTTGCATCTGATGTTCAGCGAGGTCAGTAAGTTATCCACGTGTAGAGAAAAGGGTGGGTATATGTTCTTCTTAGCCGCAAAGAGGCGTTTGTCAAGAATGTTGGTGACGTCACTGAGTACTGGGCTATTGATGTAGCGTTCGTCTTGAAATAGTACTGTAGTGAGAGTTTGTCTCTCCGGAGCGGAAGAGGAAGCTCGTCAGAAAGCACATTCAGGGATTCGATGGGTGTGGAACGGAACGCACCGGTTGTGATACGCAGGGCGTTATTTACTATGATTGAGAGAGTTTCTAGGGTGGTTCTGGCTGCTGAACCGTAAACAATTGCTCCATAGTCAATGCGCGAGCGTATCAATGTTCTGAATAACGTCATGCCGGTGTCCATATCGGCTCCGAATTTCCAGGATGTTACAGAGAGGATAAGTCCGGTTGCTTTTTAGCAGCGTGTCTCCAGGGCTGCAATATGAGGTCGCCATGTGAGTTTAGGGTGCCAAACAAGACCGACGAATTTTATTGCTTCCTCGGCCAAAACTAGACAGTGAAAAGCCATGCAAAATAGTGCCACATCAGACTTTTTCTACAAGTTCAGGTTTGATTTACGTTGAAAATATCCCGAAGCAGGAAATCGAGGAGTACATCACTGGACTCGTTCAATACGAAGACTGTGTCGTCGAAGCAAAAATCACACCAAGGAGAGAGACTACCACAGCCCTAATACTAAAATTCAACTGTCCTACTCCACTTAAATATCTAGACATTCCCTTCTGCGACACCAAAACCAAGGTTACACCAATTAAGAGACGTCCGATGCGATGGTATAAATACCAGAAATACGGACACACGAGAGGAAACTGTAATGGTAAGCAAAGATACTCATACTGCTCCTAGGACGACCATGACAAACGGGAAGATCCCCAGTCATGCAAGTCCGAAGAACAGCGCTGTTTTTACTGCAAAGTAGACGGACAACCTACCGGACATAGAGATTACCCAGAGGAGGAGACGGAGAGAGCGATCCTCCAATACCAGATAGATCACAGGGTCGGGCGACGAGAGGCTGTAGTCTCAATGCGCTCTTCCCAGAATGACCCTCCTACCCGTGAGCGGAGACCGGCACCAATTGCCACCCACTTCCTCATAACGTTCAACGAAAGTGGTGCAAGCAAAGTTGCCTTTCCAACTTATCCATTTATAATGATGAAGTCAGTCACCGAACAACTTGGAGGACATCCGAAAGGAATTCAACGACAGGGAAAGAAATTTCTGGCCTACGTCGTAGAACGTGAGCAAAGTAACGCCGTACAAAAGATTACCCACATAAACAAACTCAAAATTACAGTTGAAATACATCCGTCTTACAACGATACCAAACGAATTATATACACCTCCCGTTACACACCTACATCCGACCTCATTGCTTTCGCTCAAGGTCTGGCTGAGGATTACGGAGTTAAGTCCATCAAACAACATGGATAAAATCACGTAAAGTAAGTTCTACTGCATACCAAATTACCTTCTCAGGACACGACGCACCGGAATTCATAGTAATCCCGGCTGAACAAGTAAGTATCATAACCTACCCAGTGGCAACATGGACCCCGATGTGCAAAAAATGCCTTGAATACGGCCACGTCATCGCATACACCACAACGTTGTAAAAAGTGCGCTGGCGAGCACGACAGAAACGACTACTGCACAGCCCGCTACCCAAAATGCTACCACTGCTCATGCTACCATGAGGCAGGCGACCGCGACAGCCCAGGATACATGGACCAGAAATAAATAACAATCACACAAAACGAACGCAGAGTTACACGGAAACAAGCTATCCAAATCTGGAAAGACGATAACCCAAACCGCCTTAATTATGCCAAAGCAGTCAAATCGACAATCCAACCAAACTCCTCCGCCGACATTCACACATCATCAGGACAACATCGTAACAAGACTCCAACACTTCTACCTGGCTGCAGTGCTTACTCGCTCAGCCCAGCGACCGCCCCCGCACTAGAGACGCACAGTCCTAGAAATTATTTGTGCGGTGCCCATGAGGACGACGAGATGGATGCATCCCCCGCAGTTGACGACGCAGCAAGGCTCACTACTATAAAAACGAAAAGGGAAAGAGATGAAGAATCCTCCGATACCCAGGCGCCATTAGGCAAAAAATTCAATAACAACTCAAATAACGGTCCGACAGGATAAAAATCCAGAAGTACCCCTACCCGTCTCGAATGCGGCTCCATTCGTGGAAGACCACTGGGAGAGACACGATCCCCCGTCAACAAACCCGACTCACGAACACGCCACCAACGAGAACGATCACGGCCTCGCCGACGGCGCTTATCTCGAAAAACTCATACGCGAGACCTCTATACAGTCATCTTACTGGCCCAAATACCTTGCAGTCCACACGATCACTCACGCAGATTGAAAAGGCTACCACAGAAGAAAAGCGCACTCTCTCACAAAGCAAACACAGAGAGCACACACCCTCGTCTTCCCACAAGAGCACTCGCAACCGCGACCGCAACAATCACAGCAGACCGCCTTCCACCGAAGGCGGACACTGCCGCGAACACTCCCGACCCGGAACCCCTGGGCAAACTCAAACACGCGAGCACCACAAAAGCTCCAGCAAATTACGCGACCACTCTGGATCATCAAGGTCCGAGTGCGAACAGCCTTCAAAATGCACACCAAACTACTCCAGTGGAACTGCCAGGGACTCGGAAACAAGAAACACAGAGTACTATCCTTACTCGCCACCCATAAACCTTTGGTGATAGGCCTCCAAGAGATCAAACTTCGAGAGACCGCCACCTTCAGAATCCCCCAGTATATCATACACCGCCGCGAAGGCCACACCAACGTGACTGCTCGCGGTGGAGTGGCACTTATGATCCACCAAAGTGTACCTCACCTTCCCCTGAGGACAGAACTCCAAGCTATCGCTATAAAGATATGCGTCTCAAGGCCAATAACAGCGGTATCCATCTACTCATCACGAAGTTACGACCTCTCGGAAACACGATGGACCGAATTGCTAAACCAACTGCCCTCTCCAATTCTCCTCCTTGGACAGTTAAATAGCTACCATGAAACATGGGGATGCGTGAGAACAGACCCCAGGGGAGTGATAATGGCTAACACTATAAACACTCACAACCTGGTCCTTCTCAACGACGGGCCACCCACCCGAATCCCCTCCGAGAGTGAAACTGCCATCGATTAAACCAAATGCACAACTCTGGCACCCCAACTCGTTTGGGGAGTTTTGCCTTCAACACACAACAGCGACCATAACCCAGTCATCAAATCGCGTCTTACCAACCAACCAAGAAACCCTGACCCACAAGAACTTCGATTCAACTACCGGCAAGCCAGCAGGGTGGAATACTCAGCATACATCGCGTGGAGCGATTTGGATTGCATCCCCGATAGTATTTCGGAACATGACCTCGTCGCCCAACTATACGAAAAGTTTCAAGCTGAAGCCGAGAGGTGAAAGAAGCAATAGACAAGCGTGAAAGGCTATACCATGCCTACCGACGCGCACAGTCATCCAGGAACCGAGTAGCTTGGAAAAGGGCATCTGCTGTATACCGAAAACTTCGAGTGGAGAAGAAACGTGAAACCTGGGCTCAGTTAGTCAACACTATTAATCGAAACACCCCCCTCTTCCAGGTGTGGGAAAAAATCCGACGTATCCAGGGAAAACCCGAGCCACCTATTAACATCATTTCAGACGGAGACCGAACTTTTTCTTCCCACGCGGAAATCGCAAATAAACTAGCTCAGACTTTTAGCCAGATTTCGCAATCAACAAACTACACAGCTGCTTTCCAATGGGAAAAGGACTTGCGAAAAAGTGAACATCTTGTCTTTACTTATAGAAACGAAGAGGCCCACAACAAACCTTTCTCCCCCAGGAACTACAGTGCGCCATAGACCATACACGTGAAACTTCACCTGGGCCAGACCGGGTGCACATGAACACGATCAAGAACCTCCCAGATGGCGCCCGTGAGCACTTATCAAGCGTTCAACACTCTGTATTCACTAATTTTTCTCGATCAATGGCGGGAATCTGTAAAACAGATTGTCGACTACCTTGATATGCATGCAGGCCTGAACAGCATCCAGGGTGGCGGCCGCAAGCGTTACTCTACGACGGACCACCTTGTAAGACTGGAATCTGACATTAGACAGGCAATTGTCCTAGGGGAAAACGTTGTTTCCATATTTTTCGACGTGGAAAAAGAATACGATACTACCTGGAAATATGGCATCATGAAGGATATCCACCGCAGAGGGTTGAGAGGCCACTTACCACGTTACATCCAGCAATTCTTGCAAAACCGCACCTCCAGGGTTAAGGTCGGCGACACCCTGTCACCGACCTATCCGCAAAAAATGGGCGTCCCCCAAGGAAGCTTCCTCAGTGTCACTCTTTTAATACTCAAAATCGACCAGAAGATTGCTTTCATTACTATACGTGGACGACTTACAAATAAGCTACAGGCACCCTAGCCTCTTGACAATTCAACAGGAACTCCAGAAATGTCTAAACCTAGTCGGAAACGAAAAGCATGCACCTTACTCTTGTGCCCGGCTTACACCTAACACCAACCCTAACGCTGAGCAACACTCCGCTAGTATACGAGGACTAAATAAAGTTCTTCGGTCTTGTGTGGGAGCCTAAACTCGCATGGCAACCTCATATTACAGCCCCTGGAGAATCGCTTCAAAAAGGCAACCGGACTTATCAGATCTGTAACATCCTTGAAATTCGGAGCCGATATGGACATCGGCATGACGTTATTCAGAACATTAATACGCTCGCGCATTGACTATTGAGCAATTGTTTACGGTTCAGCAGCCAAACCACCCTTGAACCTCTCTCCATCATCGTAAATAACGCCCTGCGTATCACAACTTGTGCGTTCCGTTCCACACCCATCGAATCCCTGAACGTACTTGCTAACAAGCTTCCTCTTCCGCTCCGGAGAGACAAACTCTCACTACAGTGCTATTTCAAGGCAAGGAGCAACATCAATAGCCTAGCACTCAGTGACGTCACCAACATTCTTGATGAACGCCTCTTTGCGGCTAAGCAGAACATATGCCCACAATTTTTTCTACGAGTGGACAACTTACTGACCTCGCTGAACATCAGTCGCAAAGCCATCAAGCCTTCATTCTCCTATCGAATTCTCCTAATCAACACACCAACGTGGATGATCAGCCCACCACTGGTCAACCTAGATTTGCAAACGCATCCCGAAGCCACAACCCTAACCAACACGTACCGCCAAGAATTCTCACGACTACTTGATGAAAAGTACTCTGAGCAGCGCCATATATACACTGACGGCTCCAAAAAATCGGACGGAGTGGGAGCTGCCGCCGTAGGCGAAGGGACCTCGCGTTCGGCCACCCTACCTCAAGAAGCCTCTGTATTCTTCGCAGAGCTGCACGCACTCAAATTGGCCATCTCAATTACAAAAAGTGACCACCTCCCCAAATATGTTATATTTTCAGACAGTCTAAGTGTTCTTGCCCAGCTGAAAACTCTGCACTTTGATCACCCTGCCCTTAGAAAAATGCAACAAGTCACAATGTCCGAGACGGGCCAAGCGGTTGAGTTCTGCTGGATCCCTGGACACGCGGGAATAAGAGGAAACGAGCGCGCAGATTTCCTCGCTAAACGGGTGTCGACTCAGCAAGAACAATTCATCTCCATACAACCGAGACTGGCTCCCAGTCATCAACTCACTTATAACATCACGATGGAACGACTCTTGGCAACAGAGTTGACAAAAAATCCTTGCAGTTTAACCATCCGTGGGAGAGTGGGACGCCAGGTTTTCTAATAGGGGAGACGAAGTGTTCATCAACCGTCTATGCACGGGACACGTGGATAACTCACAATCGCCTAATGGACGTAGACATGGGACCGGACGCACCACCATGACCATGTTGCCGCCAAATGGAAATCAGTGTGAAACACTTACTTATGAATTGTGATGCACTCGCAGCAGCCCGACGAGCCTTCTTGAGCCCCTCGTGCAACCTACAACGCCTGCTCACATAAACAGAACACCGAAAAAACTGATCGCTTTCGGAAAACAAACCGGACTATATGAAGTCGTGTGAAAGTAACAAAGTTTGAATCATCTCTGATCCTGAACTCGCTGTCCTCCCTGCGTGTTAATTGTGAACTTCAACTCAACTTCGTGCACGATGCTGAGCAGAATCAACAGATCATCGTGCCCTACGGGGGAGCAATCAGTGACTACACGTTGGAGCTCCGGTGGAAAACAGAAGAAACTACTACTACTCGAACATTGTAAAGAGATCATGCCGCATTTCACGTAGGAAAGGGTATTCACAGGGCAGAGTTTAAACCGAGTGAGGGCGCTCAGACTGTCTGAGAATGCAACGCATTTGGGGAGATAGTTTCAATCAACAAGATGGCCAGTTCAATTGCGGGGAACTCAGTAAAAAAAATCTGATATTTCTTGTGGGGGGTAGCTGAGCGCGAAGTTGCCCCTCACAAAGTGGCAGTTCCTATTCCCGCGACGGTTATGGAGCAGTCAGAGCATATAAGGCGGAAACTTTACTTCCTGAAGCAGGCTCGAAAATTCTCGGTGTTCAACATCGAGGGGAGTAGTTGCTGTAGGGTATATTTGTAGATCTAATCCTTGCGAGTGATGTCCATTGTGGTCATAAGGTGGTCCACACGTAGGGAAAATGGCTGGTAAACATTTATTTTCGTCGCAGAGGAGTTTATCATAAATTTTGGTTGTGTGGTTGAGGATGGGTTGTTGATTAAGCTTCTGGTCTTGAAATAGTATTGTAGCGAGAGTTTATCTCGCTGAAATGAAAGTTCATTGGCTAATACATTCGGGAATTTGATGGGATTGACGAAAAGCGTCTCCTGTGATGCAAAAGGGGTTCGAGAGTAGTTTTGTTTGCTCGAAGTAACGGCAAGCGCCGGCTGTTTCGCGAAATGTTCGAGTCATTTCGACTGTCGAATTGTAGACAATAGCACTCTAGTCAAGACGTGAGCGAATTACTTTATTATTCAACATCATTCCAGTGTCCAGATCAGCACCGAAATTCAACGAGGTTACAGACAGGATGATTCGCGTCGACCTTCGACAGCGGGTCAGCAGGGCTGCCATGCGAGGCGGCCACATGAGTTAAGAGCCTCAAACGAGACTCAAAAATGTAATGGAGTCTTCGTAATTAGAGGTGTGAAGCGTTACGGCTGGTTCAGGTGTAGACCGGGGGCTGAAGTAAAACGCACACTTATTTATAGGTGTCGAAACTCAAAATCCGGTTAAGGAAAAACAGTTCTCAACTTGGTTTAAAAACTTCTGTAGTTCAAGTTGAATGGCTTAAAGGCTAGGGTGTCTGCAGCTCATTGGTAAGTCGTTTACATATAATTAAGAGATCAGTCTACCGTCGCTGATCGAACTTTATACAGATTCTGACCTAGGTGGTCTGAAGTGGTCGCGGGAGTTATTGGCAGTTTCATGCTGGTCTGGGGGTCCTGAATCGTGAGCGTCCGCTCACTTTTTGATTTGATTTGAACCTCATTTCCACCGAAGCCTCTACATGAGTCATAATATGCCTCACTTTTTGAGTGTAGTTTTCTCTTTAATGTTGGGCTTTTTATTAGGTGTAGGTGGCTTATCAATAGCCGGTGGGTTGTACGAGTCAGCTGAGGTACTGGGTTGTATAGCGATGTTAGGTACGAGTCATCCGATGAAGATAGACGGTGTTCTTGCTGCAGCTTTTCTTGATTTTTAGAGCGGGAATCTTTCATCTTAAAGATCAGTATTTTAATAAGACTCATCTTCGCATGAATTTTTTCTTCATTTATCTTCAAGTAAGATGGAGTCGAGGTCCAGGATTAGACGTTGAAGTTCAATTGGCCAAGTCACCCAAGCTCTGACGGAGGTTGGTTACAGAAGTCATATGCCTATAATCAGTCTTTTGAAATACATTTTAAGGAGCTTTGAGTTCAAAAAAACTAAAAATAAACCGTGTCTTTTGAAGTAGCTCGAAGTATTGTTACTATTTTAAAAGCTTTTGAAATTTGTGGACTGTGGGGTGTGGATATAGGATGCGCACTGCCCGTTGGCGCCACTTCTGATGGAACCAGTTGTCAAACAGTTGTGACTGGCGCACTACGGAGGTTGCTGCGGCAGTGCGGCAGGCAGAGTCTCAAGCTGCCTAAAATGTGAACAAAAAATGCTGACGGGCCCGTTGGTTGCCTCGTGCCCGTAGTCCGAGCAGATTCTCATTAGACAACAATCATGTCACAACAGAGGAATTTATCCAGTTCAGAATAGTAATTTGTAATAATAACAGATGTACACACTCCAGTGACGTTCCATTCAAAACCTATTTCAAATCATTATTAATGGAATAAACAAAAAGTATCATTATAGCCAATGTGTTTTCATTAAAAAAAACGCTTTCTGTACAAAAAATGAAGTTTTTTTCGCCCTGCCATCTCTCCGCGCACACCTTTGCCATTTGGAGCGCACCGGACATCGTCTTCACTCCAGTCTAATCAAGTTCACTAGGAAATTATCTGACCATTTCAGATGATGTACAAACGCATCATTATCACGAGTTTTAATAAGAAAACATACTGAGGCGCCTCTAGTGGCTGTGAAGCGTCGTAAACAGGATACAACATTGGGTTCGAGGTGGAAACCAGACTTCCTGAAGCAGAATTCAAGTTTAGAACAGCCTAGGTCTCTTACCAAGCAGATTGTAATTTTATTATCGGACTCACACGTCACGGACCACCATTGGTCATTACAGTACCTACTCCCTAGAAATGACTTACGAGTGTGTGGTCAACAGCGTAGTTGTCCTTCTCCACACGGTCCATGTAGTAGCGCATGTCCCACAGCTCCAACTTGCCGCTAAAGTCCAAACCAAGCTCCGCGCACTGCAACAGAGCGGGTGAATCAGAGAGAGCGGTATAAGAGATTTTGGACCATCGGTCTCGATAGTATCGGCCATTTCTTGCCGTATCGGAATTCGGTGGAAAGTCAGTCCATGACAACCGGTACTGTCATACCTTAGTTTTTAATTTTTAGGAACAGAAATTATACAGATACAGACACTAGGCCGTATCCCCCAGAAAGGGGGGTGGCCGACGGCAAGGAGCACCTCATACGCTCACACTCACACAACTTAGCCCTTTTAAAATTATGTATGATAAAAATCAAATATTTCAAAAGTAGACACAAATTTCAATTTTTGGCAGAAATATTCGGCTTCTGAGTTTATGCGTTGTCAGCAGAGCATGCGTCAGATTGGGGATCAAGGTGAGTGCTAAGTTTGAGTTATGTTTCCCTGGCAGTTCAACCTCAACATAGTGGTTGTATAAGGGGGTAGGTGTTCCAACTGTGCATTACCTACGCGGGTGGCATAAACAGAAGCGAGAAGAATGGTTGAAGTTTTAGAGTGACTTAGTGATACTCAAGGATGGGATAAAAAAGGAAGTCGGTTGAATTATAACGGGGATGGTGAGGAAGTTAAGAGACTGAGTAATTCTCGTGTTCCGAGGTGGTTAGTAGACATGAAGAGAATGGATGATGGGAAATTGTTGAAATAGGTGCTGAAAGCGAGAGGTTAGTGGATATACGCCTAGAGTTAGACCATAGTTTGCAATGGATAAGCGTGAGTGGAGAATGGTTGTGAATGAACGAGTTTTGACGTCGGCTTGATGCGATTTTCCGCCCATGGCGTCTCGTTGAGAAGCGGGTTAGACGCGGGTGAGGGAGGGCCCGATAATTATGACGCAGATACAGGTAGACACAGACGCAAGGATGTGTCTACCATGGCAAGGCGCACCTCGCACCCCTCTAGAGAGCTCACACGCATACCAAACCTTTGCCCCTCAGCGCGTCCAGCCAAGCGCAGCACACACTTCGGTTCAAGAGTTGGGTACGGGATAAGTATTAGCAGCAGGGCCTGACAGTTTTCGCAGGGATGCCCCTGCGGCGTCCTAATTGTCGGGTCCTCTCCCACCCAGATCCCGTTTCTCAACGAGGCACCAGGTATGGTAAAGCGCATCGAGTCCATGTCGGAATTCATCCATTCATAACCATTCTTCTTTCACGCATATCCATTGCACGCCCTTGCGCCACCTCCACACTGATGTCGCTCCTCCAAAACCCTGCATCACGTCATTGTGTTGCAGCAAAAGTAAACCAGCAAAAGCTGCCCGGTCCCTTTAGCGCCAAAGGGCTATGATTTGGAATGAGTGTGAGTGCATAATAGGAGCGTGAGCTGCGCCTTGCCGTTGGCCACCGCCCTTCGGGTGGTTTCGGTCTTGTGACTGCATCCTATTGCAATGGTTGATAATCTTGTGAGCTGAATGCAATAGTAAAAAACTAGAAAATATTTTTTTCGAACATACTAGCAAGTTTTACTTTTTTACAAACTAATATCCTAAAAGTATTGGCATCGGTCATTTCAGAGCATCGGAGTGAGCTATCTATCAGCGAGAAATGGAGTACAAGATCAATGCACCAAAGTTTCTGCCTTTGATGGAAGACGTCAGTAAAAAACGAACATTGGTAGTGAAAAGAAAGATGATTGCTGTTACAAAATGAGACTAATGAAAGGCGAAGTAATAAATATAAGGCTCGAAAAAACACGAGGCTTGTAGAAAGAGAATTAAAAAAGATGAGGCTAGTAAAAGTAGATGAAACTGCCACCAATCAGGAATTAGTAGCCAAGTGTACGCCTACCTCTTTCTCCTTGAGGTCGAGCATGACCTTGCGCTCAGCGTCGGCAAGGCAGACCAACTTCTGCCTCAGCTCGACCAGGAAGGCGGCTACGGCCTCGGCGGTCTTGGCCATGCGGTCGTCCAGAATGAAGGCGGCGTGAGTGGAGAAGCCGAGCAGCTGGGCCTGCTTGTGCCGCAGCTGGATCAACTCCTCCAGAATTGGGGTGTTGACGACCATGCATCTGGCGGGGCAAGGTGTGGGGGGACACGGTCACAATATGATCAACAGGACAGCTCGGGTTGGGCTCTTCCAAGGACGCTGGTGTCCTCTGAAAGGTAGTTCTGTCCCGCGGTTAACTAGACAGCGTCCGTCATTTCATTATACAGATATAGACGCAAGGCCGAATCCCCCAGAAGGGGAAGGAAGGAGGGGTAGGGCGATGGCAGAGCGCACCTCACTCTCCTCATGCACTTGCACACATGCCAAAAACTAACACCTTTAGCGTTAGTAACCGGCCAGGACCTCATTTCATGTCAGGAGTAAGGTTGAGATCAGTGTCGGCAGCAGGATCAGAGAGTTCTAATTGTTATACTCTTGCTGGGTCATAATTGCTAAGCCCTCCCCCGCCCACGTCATTCCAGTTTGTCAACGAGACGTTGACAAACGTCTCGTCAAAGCAGCGTCACAACTAATCCATTCACTACCATTCTTCACTCAAGCCTGTCCATTGCACGCTCTCTCGTGACCTCTACGCTAATGTCTTTCATCCCTAAAGCCTCTTTCACGCCATCCATCCACACAAACTTGCTCTACCTCGAAGCCAGCATCCACTCACCTGCGCTTTTATTACCCGTTCACTTCACTTTATCCATGTTTCTGAACCTCTTTAGAACACGCGAATCTACTCTGCCCTTCAACTTTCTCACCATCTTCGCCTTTCAAACAACGTACTAATTGGTTCGTCACTTCCTCAGCGTCACTCAGACAATCCCTCTCAAACATTTGATCTCGAAATAAAAACATTCAACCTTCTCATCTCCACTGCTCTGCCCCCCTCCCTCCTCGTATCAGGTTCGCAGAGTACAGTTGGGACAATTGTCTCCTCATAAAAATCATTTCTTTGCATTCAATTATGATAAGTAGAAAAAAGGTTGAATTGAGAAAACTTTTATGACTGACGTCAGTGTTCACACCTGCAGTGACAGCGGAAAGTTTGATAACACAAAAATAGTTTCACAATGAATGTCAATATATGTATTAGCTGTTATGACACTTTCAAAGTTGTAGGGACTACAAATAAAATAAATAGTATTCCGTTGGAAAAGTGCTCCCAAAAAGTTCATGAATACATATTAAGAAATAAAGCTTTATTTTGGTGGAGTACCCCTTGAAAGCTCCTAAACTATATTCAGGCCGTCTCACGAAAGTATATCATCCATTTACGTCATTGCAGTGCTTCAACAGTACGAAGACTTTTTCTTATATATAATTGCAATACTCAACAATAGCTTCCCTATGATGCTTGTATAGCGTGATTGCTTCGAAACGGTAAAGAGAGATTGGAAAAAAATAGTCAAAATATTTTCCTACTATTACAATTATATATAATGTAGTACTACACTAGAGATCTTACATTATGTATTGCAAATCATGAAAAAGAGGAGCCCCGTGTTTTGTCTGAGCACTACCACGGACAGACGGATACATGTTGTTTTTATGATCAGTGTTCGAAACACTTATGAATAATGTATCAATACGACACGCATCAATTTGCGGAAAAAACAATGCACTGTGCAGAATCATGTCTCTCTGGAAGGGCTGGGAGACATCCTTCTGCTGTAGTAAGACTACG
>SDVV010021254.1:0-13165 GCA_016164225.1 Gammarus roeselii
ATATTTATATTACATTTTTATATATTTGATAAAACAAAAATAATTATCAAATTCTAGTGAACGAGCGATTAATACGAATCGAAAAGTACGAGAATAGTAGTGAACATGATCTACGGTTAGATACTTTGCTGCTTTGGGTTAGTTTAGAGTGTGGTACAGAACGTCAGGCCCAGAACCTATCCTAACCTAGACCTTCCATCGGAAAAAAAAGAGCAGCTCGTCCACCCAACACTCACTTCTTCCGTCTGGTGAGCTCAGACGGTGCTGAAGTGGACAGGCCGGCGTCAGTGTCGGGCTGAGACGGGCACGGGGATTCAAAATTCTCAGCGGTGCAGCACTCGCTACTGCCGCTACCCTCGGGGGCGCTGGTGGAAGCTGGTGGCGAGAAGACAGGGTAAGTTTGGATTTGAGTGGGAAGATTTTTTTGTGCACTGGAGTCAATAGGAGGGGGTAAGTATATCTAGTGCGTTGGAATGAACGTCCTTCTGACACCGAAAATCAAAACAGCAACTGGTGCTGCATCGTCTTTCTATGGGTGTGTTCCAGCTCAATGTCTGCTCAAGATTAGATTAGAGTGCCAAGTCTTGCTCCAAACGTTGAACCAGCAGCCATTGCTGCATCATGTCATCGACACGTTATCGTCTTGTCTCCAGCATTGCTTCGACTCACGGAACGCTTAAGTCACTATTAGACAATTAGATCAAAGTGCCAAAGCTTCCCAGTGCACCGAAGTCAATATGCTTCAGGCACTTTAAGGTGGATAAGCATTTCAGATTATTGTAAACTAGACATTGTGCTGGGAGACGTGACAGACCCGCTGTGGCGGACGATGTCTACAGATACAGACACAAGTGGGATTTGGCCCTTCGTCCATATTTGTTGACATCGCCGGCCACAGCGACACGATCAAGTCTCCCTGCATCGTCTGTAACGTGTAAAAAAAGTCGCATGACTTTTTGACAGCATTTTTCCATGATCATTAGGAGTTCAGTATCATCATAAATAAATTTATTGAGAGTCAGTATGTTCACTCATAGCTAACGTCGCCACCCATATCCAGCTGATGGACATGATGCTACGATCGTTTGTACACAAACCTAAGAGGACCTAGATGTTGAGTTTTAAAACACTTCCCCCAGCAAGTCGTGTTGCGCTAACCGTCATTGCAGCCAGTGACACGGGGGTTGGTGAGATCTACGCCCTGTAGACGCACCCATATCTCAGGTTGTAAAGTTTGCTGTACACCAACCCGTATCAACGAGATTGGCGCACTTCAATACTCCTCCTCTTTTTGGGTGGAGTAGCCATTATTTTAAGGATTTTTAGATTTAAAAAAATGGCTTTCCACAACTCGTCTTATTCGAATTTAGAAATAAAACGTCGCATTATATTAATAACTCTAAGAAAACTTTTTCTGATGATAGCTTTATTACTGTAGGAGAAGAGGTGAATAAAAGAATCGCAAACTGTTCAAATAAATAAAAAATAATGAACGAACTAATAATTCAAAATAACATAATTTCTTTGTAATACTTTACGAGAGCTTTCAAATAACGTATTGCATGCTATGATACCTTTACAACTGTAAGAGAAATTTGGTTGGAACCTGTGATTTAAAAAATTGCCTTCAAATTTTTTTCAAAACAATAATTTCGAAAAAAGTTTACAGTAATTGCATTACTCCACAGGAGTTCTCGAATGATGTATTGATCATCATGATTACTTCATAACTTTAGAAGTCCTAGCAAGAGCGTTATAACAGACATCTTTTTAAATTAGCCTCCAAAACACTTTAGAATGATACATGACACACGTCATTCAGCTGAAAAAACAGTATCTGCCCGCTGGGGTTTGTAGGCGTAAATATCTCCAGAAGTTATTTACAACCACAACGGGCCTGAGGACCGCACAGGTTTTAGATATCATGTGCAGCTCATCTTCCACATGATAGTAACCATCAAAATGGTTTAGTGAGAAAAAAACGCTTTTTTCAGACAGCTTACAGCCGGGCGTGATGGGAGCGGCATAGTTAGATTAGAGTAGAAGGTGTTGTTATCGCGGTTAGAATCAGCATCAAGTAAACAGAAGTTTTTAGAGTAGTTTGCTCACAGTGGATCATTCATTTCCAGACCAGTTTGGTACGATGATACATGCCCTGCACTCACCAGAGTCCATAAGCAGGTCCTGCTGGTAATCCTGGTAGCTCTTGTTGCAGATAATAAGAGGCACGTTGTCGTAGATGGAGTGTCGCTCGTCGTCAGGGCTGGGCGGGGGAGAGGTGCTTTCATCACCCTTACCTGCAAGGGGCGGAGGAGAGTTAGTGATGCTATGAACAGTGCTGACAGATTACCATTTGAATAAGAGCAGAGGTCACTCCGTTGCTGTGTGCCTTATATGCTATGTTTTAAGAGGAATCGGTGATGCGTTCCGGCTGGAACAGGAGTTATCATGCGCAACAATCTCCCGATGTTGAGGGTCATCATCGGTAGATAATACGGCAATGATTGGAGGACACAAGCAGGAAATAGAAAGGATACGAGAGTTGTCATCAATAACTCACTTCTATAGTGTGCGAGGAAATTCTCTTTGGTGTCGGTGAACGGGGCTGTGTCTCCAGGGGACTGCTGCTTCAGTGCTGGCCTCTTGCACCGGCCAGGACCCAACTCTGTGGTGTCGGTGGAGCGCTTCTCGCGGGGCGGGGCTTTACCCTGTGGACATCGGGACAATGTGAGACTTAGCAGGGAAATTAATTAGTGAACTCGCTTTGGAAATTGATTTATGAATTTTTGCTGAATTACCCCAAGCTAATGAAACCCAAACGTGTTGTAATTCGTTTAGAACAGCTCGCAATAACAAATGAGGCTCGATTTTTTTTGCTGCTTTCAGAGGTCCTACAATCCTAAGCTCCGAAAATTCAAACTGTGTATCGATAAATTAAACAGATACAGACACTAGGCCGAATCCCCAAGGAAGAGGGGTGGCTGACGGCAAGGCGCAACCTAAACTCTTCTCTCACACTCACATAACATAGCCCTTTTGCGCAAAAGGGTCCGGTCGGAAGACTCCGCAACAAAAACTCTGAGTCGTGAGTGCGATCCGAGGTCATTGTCGGCAGCAGGGCTGACAGTGTGAGAGTGCGGTGGCGGCGTCTGGGGCTTCGGTCCCAACGAAAGTCCCTGAACCCCCCCTGTTTCATATACTCGCCGTTGGGGATTGCGCTGCGCCTGTGCGCTGCACGGGCAACAGGCCCACAGACACTTCCATAACACCGGAGCCACAAAATTCAAACTCATTGATTTTCATGGACTAGTGAATAATCACCATCATTTCTCTCCTACAAAACATTTCTGTTCCACATGCGGTTATCCCTGCACGCGTCTGGTTTGGGGCGTTGCAGTACGGCTGAGGGACATGATCAAGTAAGAAGTTTCAGTGTTCTGGTGTCCATGATTAAAATTATACCACACGGGTTGCCATTTGTCAACTGCCACACAATCCACAAAGGTTATCCAGATAGCAACTAAAGCACTCTACCACACCACTAAGCCGGTCACCGTTTTATCATCACCCACCTTCCCTTGTCTCAACACGCGCGTGTCGGTGGGTATCGAGGATTTCGGGCGGTGCGCTGGCGCGGTTTCCAGCACCGCAGGTGGAAACCGGGGCTAGGCAACAACAACAGTGTGAGTGAATTACCCCTGCTGAGTTTTAGTGACCGGGCCCCACAACCATCCCGTTCCGCAACGAAATGCCAAGGGCGGTAAAGAACATCAGCGTCAAAAAAATCATCCATCCACAATCATTCTCCACTCACGGAGGCACGCTCTCTCGATACCTCCAGACTCTAGTCTCTCCTTCCCAACACCTCAACGCCTGCTGCACACCATCCATCCACACTTCGGTCTACCTCTAGGCCTTCGTCCGCTCGCCTAAGCCTTCATCAATCTCCCTTCATCCATCCTCACCATATGCCCGAACCATTTCAAAACACGAGAATCTACTATGTCCTCCGACTTCTTTTCCATCCCCGTTTTAATACGAACGACGTCGTTGATGATCCCGTCTTTCAGCATCACTCCAGCCATGCCCCTCAAACAGGAGGTTTGTCAATAAATTCGGCAGATAAATTATTTTTACATCACAGGAATCGGAAATGCTAGAAGTGAGAGAAGAGAAGCTGCCGCTCATCCCTAACCTGGTTGAGGTCGTTGAGAATATCCGTCGTCTCCATGAGGCAGTGTCTAAGCGTGGGCGGTGAGCTTTCCGAGTCGCTGACCGCCTCCTCTCCTGACCCTGCTCTGCTACCACTGTCCGCGCTCCGGGCGCTGGCGTTGCTGCGCGCATCCTCCTTTGTCGACAGGAACTTTCTCCTCCGCCGGGACCGGAAGTGCGGGGTCGAGTTTTGGGACTGGTCGGAAGCAAGAGAGGAGGAGTCCTGAAGAGATACGATCTGGTTAGGACTCAAAAACACTTCAAATATGGAAATAAAAAGAATAGAAATCATAAAAGTCGTGAACAAGAAGAAGCCGAGAAGTTTCTAATTCTTAATTCTTTTAAATAATGAGAGATTTACAGATTTCTGCACTGCTGCTCTTTTTATACCAATAGCCACAACACGTCTAAGAGTATAACGCCTGCAAGGAAACTTAAGTTGAGAGTTGTTCGAGGGGATTGGTTGGTTGGTCGACAGGGTAAGACTCACCTCTCCCAGCGAGGGGGTATGCCGAGACAGACTCCTGTGTCTGGGGGCCAGGCGTCTGGGAGCGGGAGCAGCAGTCAGCGCTCCCGTGCGGAGCTCGATGCAGTCCAGTGCCGCCACCCGCTGCTCGAGGGCGCTGTTGTCAGTCAGCTAAGGAAGGAGGGACTGGTATAGAGGTGGTTTGTACAGTGATTAATGTCGAATAAAAAACTTGTTACTTCACCATGCAAGGAACTTGACAAGGAAAGTTTGATTAAACTGTTGGTGCCCCTCCAGGCGGTAACATGCTTAAGGCTTACTACCTCATTCATGGTCTGGACGTGTGTCAACATTTTGATGGGCCCCAATATTCAGCCTTTTAGAAGAAGAATCCTCATTGATAAAGATGCCCATTGTTATAGAATTCGTGAATTGGATTGAGTTCCGATTGTCTACATAAGATAAAACGATTACCATTTATGAAACAACTAACTATTGAATTACATTTTAACACAAACACAATCAAATCATCATATCTAAACTTGCCCTAAAACGACACACTACTGCCTTCTCATTGAACAGCACATCATAACATTGGAAAGCTGCAATGCTGCGCGTGCAATAGTGGCAACTAATCTAATGAAGGAGCTATAACCCAGTGGCGACTAATCTAATGAGGGAGCTATAACCCAGTGGCGACTAATCTAATGAAGCAGCAATAGTAGTGACTAATCTAATGAAGGAGCCATAACTCAGTGGCGACTAATCTAATGAAGGAGCTATAACCCAGTGGCGACTAATCTAATGAAGGAGCTATAACCCAGTGGCAACTAATCTAATGAAGGAGCAATAGTGGAGACTAATCTAATGAAGGAGCTATAACCCAGTGGCGACTAATCTAATGGAGGAGCTATAACCCAGTGGCGACTAATCTAATGAAGCAGCAATAGTGGTGACTAATCTAATGAAGCAGCAATAGTGGTGACTAATCTAATGAAGGAGCTATAACCCAGTGCTGACTAATCTAATGAAGCAGCAATAGTGGCGACTAATCTAATGGAGGAGCTATAACCCAGTGGCGACTAATCTAATGAAGCAGCAATAGTGGTGACTAATCTAATGAAGGAGCTATAACCCAGTGCTGACTAATCTAATGAAGCAGCAATAGTGGCGATTAATCTAATGAAGAAGCTATAACCCAGTGGTGACTAATCTAATGAAGCAACAATAGTGGCGACTAATCTAATGAAGGAGCAATAGTGGCGACTAATCTAATGATGGAGCTATAACCCAGTGGCGAGTAATCTAATGAAGGAGCTACAACCCAGTGGCGACTAATCTAATGAAGCAGCAATAGTGGCGACTAATCTAATGAAGGAGCTATACCCAGTGACGACTAATCTAATGGAGGAGCAATAGTGGCGACTAATCTAATGAAGCAGCAATAGTGGCGACTAATCTAATGAAGGAGCTATAACCCAGTGGCGAGTAATCTAATGAAGGAGCTATAACCCAGTGGCGACTAATCTAATGAAGCAGCAATAGTGGCGACTAATCTAATGAAGGAGCTATAACACGTCAATGCTACATTGACTAGATTATCTTCGCACTAATTAACAATGGTCCAATGATGATTCGATGTTCAACCCACCAATGGTCCACTGATTAGCACGCCCTCTCGGCTCGGCTTCTTTTTCTTCTTGGTCTTGATGGACTCCATCCTCTTGAGCAGCGCCTTGGCTCCATCTTTGATCCTCTCAGACCCCGATCTCTTGAAGTGCTGGGGCTCCACGTCCAGCATCTTCCCCACCTCTGCAAAACGAAACAAGATGTCAGTTGGATTTCGACCTGGCAACATCAACTGAGCTTAGGGCACCCAGTATAAATTACAAATTGCAATCACATCAGAAGGTAAGAGTAGTTGGGCTTGGCACTCTCAACTGAATGGTTCAATATTATTCGAAGTCTGGTTCTTCAAACTATCAAATACTGTTTCTTGAACGAGCTAATGAAAATTTGAACCCACAAATCTTGGTGCAGTAGGAGTCTACTGTAGTCGATCCTTTCGTCCTGTCAGCATGGGAAAATGTGTCCTTAAAAGGTTGAAATTTCCACTCAAAAAAATGTTTGATTGGAGCAATTCTTTGATCAGTGTAAAATCAGGAGTAGGTAATGTTCACGGACAAAGTTTACTGAGCAGGAATGTTTTGAACAAGGAGAAACTGTGCTCTATGTCCAGCTTTTCTGGAATTTTGCGGTTCCAATTGCGTCATTTGCAGCAAGAGTAGAACATTTCTGTTTGTTTTGACATCGTCTCTGTCGACTAAGGAGCGCATGATCGAAGCGACAACAGGTTAAGTCACATCATCGGTTATGGTGCCTTCTGTCGCAGACACGGCCATCTCTGACATTAACAGAAATGGGCCCCCATCATTACGCCTCACCCTCCTCCCCGACCAGCAGTAGCCCGCATGCTCCAGCTCATGTCGAGAGGAGCCACGCTACGTCAATTGCATGATGACACCCACGGTGATCAAGGGAGGTGATAACATAACTGGGATACTCATTGGACGGGCACAGATGGCGTGTGCCAGGAGTGGTGATGATGGTGGGGGCTATGATACGCTGCCTGGGGAACAATAGCGCAAACTGAGGGCCGGACAATACTGCACACCGGCATATAGGCTGCGGAGTGTCATGTGGGCGGTGGATAGTTGGATGTCTATGGAAGTAGACTCGGTGGAACAGTGCACCTGAATTGCCGGAAGAGTAGAGAAGGATAAACGGTAGATCATTTGCGCATTAAATCGGACTATGGTAATGGTGCCAACAGTTCGAGAAGTCAACGCTGCTCAAGGGCAGGTGGAATATATTGCGCCAACTGCCGCAGTCAAGCAAGGAATACTTATAAATCAGACAGCTGCTGTTAGATTGTCTTGACATTCATCCCAACGTGTTGGAGTTGGCTACTGACTAAGTCATTAAACAGACGAAGGTGAAGGTATACATTCATCGTCGAAAGAAAGTGCCAATAATGATGCCACGAAGAGAGTGCCAGTTATGATGCCATGACGGCAGTGCTAGTGATGGTGTTAAGAGTAGATGGCAAGTAATGGTGCCATGAAGACAGTGCCAGTGATGGTGTATGAATAGAGGGCCAGTGACTGTGTTAAGAATAGAGGGCTAGTGATGGTGCCATGAAGTGGGCCCCAAACTGAGCACTGCCAGCGAGAGAGCTTGTAATGAAGTGGGTCCCACACTGGGCACTGCAAGTAAGAGAGCTTGCAATGAAGTGGGCCCCGCACTACCACAGCCAGTAAGAGAGCTTGCAATGAAGTGGGCCCCTCACTGAGCACTGCCAGTAAGAGAGCATATAATGAAGTGGGCCCCACACTGAGCACTGCCAGTAAGAGCTTGCAATGAAGTGGGCCCCTCACTGAGCACTGCCAGTAAGAGAGCATATAATGAAGTGGGCCCCACACTGAGCACTGCCAGTAAGAGCTTGCAATGAAGTGGGCCCCTCACTGAGCACTGCCAGTAAGAGAGCATATAATGAAGTGGGCCCCACACTGAGCACTGCCAGTAAGAGCTTGCAATGAAGTGGGCCCCTCACTGAGCACTGCCAGTAAGAGAGCATATAATGAAGTGGGCCCCACACTGAGCACTGCCAGTAAGAGCTTGCAATGAAGTGGGCCCCTCACTGAGCACTGCCAGTAAGAGAGCATATAATGAAGTGGGCCCCACACTGAGCACTGCCAGTAAGAGCTTGCAATGAAGTGGGCCCCTCACTGAGCACTGCCAGTAAGAGAGCATATAATGAAGTGGGCCCCTCACTGAGCACTGCCAGTAAGAGAGCATATAATGAAGTGGGTCCCTCACTGAGCACTGCCAGTAAGAGAGCTTGTAATGAAGTGGGCCCCACACTGAGCACTGCCAGTAAGAGCTTGCAATGAAGTGGGCCCCACACTGAGCACTGCCAGTGAGAGCTTGCAAGGAAGCGGGCCCCACACTGAGCACTGCCAGCAAGAGCTTGCGAGGAAGTGGGCCCCACACAGAGCGTATGAGAGCCGTTGCCTTAATTCACAGTCGTCGCCTGTCATGTAATTGACTTAATTAACTCTGTAGCGACGGCTCTCCAACCTCCGAGACGAGATGACTACCATGACTCCAAACACTAGTAAGGCCTCCACATGAGCTAAGCGTTACAAATCAACTATGACGTTCATCAGTTAATGTTAACAGCAGACTTGCTGGACTAAACATAAACGTTGAAATATGACACATCTAAAACTCTTGCTTCAGGCTGACTCTATCGACGGTCGGGTCGCCTTGCAGCCGTTGGACCGCAGCGCCCTTATCACTGTTGGTGAAGCTAGAGATGAACAAACAAGAAAATGTCCCCAGATGACGTAACGTCAAAGCGGCCGTTGGCGGACGGGAGAAGGGGGGTTACAATGTTAGGGCCCGGTCACCGTTGGAGGCAGGACACCAGGCACGGAGGAGAAACAGGTTTCAAAGTAAGGTTTAGGGAAGAATAAATCAAATTCAAAGGGATTTGAAGAAAATCGGGCAAAGACTTAAAATTATAAGATACAGACACTAGGCCGAAAGTCCCCCAGCAAAGGAGGTGGCCGACGGCAAGGCGCACCTCACACTCCCATACACTCACACTCGCACACCTTACCTCTTTTGCGCAAAAGGGCTCAGCCGGGGACCCCGCAACACACCCTCCAGGTCAGTGTCGGCAGCAGGGCCTGACAGCGTGACTGGTTTACCCCGCCGTGTCATGATGACCGCCCCCTCCCCCGCCCACGACAATCCCGTCTCTCAACGGTATGCCTAGGTTGGGAAAGCACATCAGGGAGCGTCAAAACTCATCCGTTCATTATCATTGGCCACTCACGCCTATCCAGTGCACGCTCAATCGCCGCCTCCGCACTCACGTCTCTCCTTCCTAACGCCTGCTTCACACCATCCGTCCACCCAAACTTTGGTCTCTCTCTAGGCCTACGTCCACTCGCCTCTAAATTCAACACCTTTTTCACCAGTCTTCCTTCATCCATTCTCACCACGTGCCCGAACCATCTCAAAACACGCGAATCCACTCTGTCCTCCAACTTCTTCACCATTCCCGTTCTGATTCGAACCATGTCGTTATTGAACTTGTCTCTCGGTGACACTCCAGCCATGCTCCTCAAAAATTTCATCTCAAAAACTCTCAACCATCTATTCTCCTCTGCTCTCACTCCCCAACTCTCGGCTCCGTACAGCACAGTTGGCACAACGAAACCCTCATACAGCCCTCTTCTTGCGTCCATCCCCAACGTCCAGCAGCTCATTACGCTCTTCAGTGCACCCAACAATTTACACCCCCCTCCTTCACTAATTCACTCTTCTCCACATGGGAGCCCGGATACTTGAAACACTAAACTTCTTCAAACAACTCTCAATTTAAGAGGACACTAATTCTGCTGGCATCGACAGTCCTCGAGCATCTCATTACTTAACTTTTATCCACGTTCACTCGAAGCTTCCTCCTCTCACACACTCTACCAAAGTCAGACACTAGCCTACATAGCTTCTCCGCTGAATCCGCAACCAGGGCCGTATCATCAGAAAATAGCAACTTGCTCATCTGCCAACTCCGCCCATTCGCTTTCAACAGTTCTAAGCCACGACTCAGCACACTCGCGTTCACCTCCCTGACCACTCCATCCATATTGATATTGAACAGCCAGGAAGACATCACGCAGCCTTGTCTCAGTCTTACTTTCACTGTGAACCAATCACTCACCTCGCTTCCGACTCTGGCACATGCTCGGCAGCCAACATAGAAACTCTGCACCGCTTTCAACAGATGTCCGCCCACTCCATACAAACGCAACACCCTTCACAGCGCGACCCTGTCAATCCTGTCGGATGCCTTCTCCAGATACATGAAATCCCAGAACACATTCTTTCCCTTTGAAAGGTACTTCTCACAGACCTGTCACACTGCAAAAATCTGATCGGTACACCCTCTACCACTCCTAAAGCCACACTGTTCCTCTCCAATAACGCAGTCCGTACAGTCTCTAATCCTTTTGATCAGCACTCTCCCGTACAACTTACCAACTACACATAACGGACTGATACCTCTCAAGTTGCAGCATTCATTTTTATCTCCTTTTCCCTTATTCAGCGGAACAATGCAGGCACTGCGCCACTCAATTGGTACCACGCCTGCTACAAAACACAAGTTCAGTAACATCACCAACCATTCGACAATCGTTACTCCACCCTTTTTCAGGCACTCGGTCGCAACGCCATCCAAACCAGGGGCTTTCCCTGCTTTCATCACCTCCACCGCCTCCTGCACCTCTTCCCTGGTGATGTCCGCCACAAGTTTCTCTCCCAAAACTGGCATCCGAGCACCACCAGCCACAACAACAATGTCAGCCTCTCTGTTATCCTCGGCATTCAACAACTCATCAAAATACTCGGCCCACCTCTTCCGTACATCACCACTTTCCAACAACAACTGACCTATTTCATCTTTCCCCCCTTCCTCCTTTCCGGTCATTCCCTTTCTCACCCTTTACACCTTTTATAGAACATCTGTTGGTTCTCTTCGAAATTCTGGCACAACAGTCTGCCCCACCTGGCATCAGCGTCCCATTCGGCTCTCCTTACCACCCGCTTCACCTCGTTTCTGCTCTTTTTATAGCCTTCATTGGCCACCACCGACTTCACCTGCAGCTACTCCTCAAACGCTCCTCTTTACCGTGCCACCGCCAGTTGAACCTCCTCGTTCCACTACTCGCAGCCTTTCCTTCTGCACCCACCCACACGGCACGCACCACACACATTCTTCGCACATCTCAGCAACGCATCTCTTAACGTCTCCCATTCTTCCTCCACATCTCTCAGGTCCTCTCCTCTCACGTTGTCATATTCTTCTCTCAACGCCTGCTGGAACTCCTCAGTTCTGCTTCCCACATCTAGTTCATTCAATTTCACTAGCTCTCATCCTCCTCCCGCTCTTTTGTTGCCCTTCCACCTCTGCTCCACTCTTAATCTACCTTCCACCAGCAAATGGTCAGACACTCCTCCAACCTCCCCTCTCAACACCCGCACATCCAACAGTCTGCCCACCACTCTCCTCGATATTACAGCACAAAATCCATCAACACTCTCTCCACCACTGCACCACGGACAATTCATGTGCACTTGTGGATATCTCGCTTCTTGAACAAACTGTTCCCGACCACCAACTCCTGCTCCATACACAGACCTATCAGGTTTTCTCCACTGTCATTTCTACCGGGAACGCAATACCTTCCTATCACGTTCTCCACCACTGCATCTTCAACTCTAGCAATAAGGTCACCCAGTACAACTACATTGAACTAACCTCCAGAACTCTCCATACACTCACTCGGGTCAGTCCATAATTGCTCCCTCACCTCCTCACTCCTCTCGCTAACTGCACCATATGCACTCACAAATACTAATTTTTCTACGCTTTACTTAACTTTCACCCACATCAATCTTGAGAACACCTCCTTCCATTCAGTAGCGCTACTAGCCAACCGATCACTTAATATCAAGACCACACCTCGTGCCCAACCTTCCTCCACGCCAGACTTTCTTCCACTTACCACACCAAACTCACATTCGCCCTTACCTTTCAATTTCGTCTCACTCAGCGCCAACACATCAAACTTCCTACTCACAAAGATCTCACCAATCTCCCTCCTCATTACATCATTCGTACTACAGCCACGCACATTGAGCGACCTTAACAATAGGGTTCAGAGGCGTGAGCCTCTCCTCCCCCGCTCGTCTTGCCGTCTTTGATGAAGGGTCTTACAGAGATAGGGATTTCTAGCCTCTTTGCCCCGCCCCTTTTAGTCGCATTTTACGGCACGCAGGGGTTACGGCAGCACGATTCTACTCCCGGCTACGGGGCGCCCTTTTAGTCGCCTTCTACGACACGCGGTGGCTACTGCTACTTTAACTAGCATCGAACTGTTACGCACTGTATTCAGCTCTTTTTATGTTCAAGCATAATTAAGTAGTAAGAGGAAACGATTTGGAGGAATAACATTCAGGTTTTAATGTGGACAAAACCCTGATGCATTAATAGTTTAACTTTGGTCTCCCCGACCTAATGATGCATTATACTGCGCACAGCTGGTGCCATGGATAATGATGCATTATACTGCACACAGCTGGTGCAATGGATAATGATGCATTATACTGCGCACAGCTGATGCCATGATTACTGATGCATTATACTGCGAACAGCTGGTGCCATGGATAATGATGCATTATACTGCGCACAGCTGGTGCCATGGATAATGATGCATTATACTGCACACAGCTGGTGCAATGAATGATGATGCATTATACTGCGCACAGCTGGTGCCATGGATAATGAGGCATTATACTGCGCACAGCTGGTGCAATGGATAATGATGCATTATACTGCGCACAGCTGGTGCC
>SDVV010021255.1:0-13165 GCA_016164225.1 Gammarus roeselii
TTAAACGTTTATATTTTAGGTTTAAACCCATCAAAAACATTTGTATGATAAACTAGTGCATTCGAACATGAAATATCGACATTACGAACCTTATCGACAGTGGCTACCTCCCCATAATTAAAGTAGCCACTAGCCAGCGAGCGTTAAGTGTATTTTGTAATCATTATAAATGCAAGTTCACAAGTTACTACTAAGTCAAATGATTTTGTTGACCGATACTCTTTATTATGTCTCGCACTCACTAAGTCACAGCAATTTACCAACCAAGCTGATTTGTCGATGGTCGTGGACTCCTGAGTCCTGAGCATGTTGAGGACGTGATCAGTGCTTGTGTATCCCTGTTTGAGTGTGCACCTAAATTGACTCCTGAGTCCTGTGTTATGATCGGCCTCTGCGGGCACATATGTTATAAAACTTGGCTACCCGAACATTACCATCGAGAGGTGCGTAGTGTGTGTGTCCTAGAAACAGTGTAGGCCTTAGGCCTGTTAACCCCTAGCTTAAGTTACACGAAGAAATGCCTTGCCTTGCATATTTTTAATTCCCCTCCGCTGTTTGTTTAAAAAGAAACAGGTGGTCCCTCGCGGATCGTGTAACGTAGGAGACATTGACGAGTTGAGGGCCATTTGCGCTCTTTGTAAAACTCCGTGTCAGCAATAGGGAGACTAGATCCCACATCACTGTTTAGCTCAGGGGTATCATACATGGTAAACAATAGATGGGAGGAGCCTGTATATTACTTGACGGATTTTGTTGTATATTTACCAGTGAGGTTGGGGTAGTAGGACGCCCCGCCTCTTAGATGACCCAAAAAGGTGAATGGTCTCCCTTATTGGAGGTCTGCCTCTGCCCCGAACGATAGAGGGCAGAGGCAGACACTGGCCATCAGCCACCGCCATCGGGCAGAGCAGCTGAAGCTGAAGCCTTCGGGCGTAGGCCCCTACTCTACTCTACGCTCGTCTTACACTTATTACATTTATTTTGATGTTCATTTACACTTTTGTTACTTTGTGTCCGTTATTACGAAGCTATTTTCAGTACTCTATTGATAGAGTAACTTTAGTCTTGTTACTTTTTATACAAAAAGACCTTCCTAAAACCACTGTTTGGTCATTCCAACCTTGCTTTACCCAATTATCACAATCTGGAAATCTTTAACATAACACCTGATCATGTTGAGGACGTGATCAGTGCTTTGTGTATCCCTGTTTGAGGGCGCACCTAAATGGACTCCTGAGTCATGAGCATGTTGAGGACGTGATCAGTGCTTTGTGTATCCGTGTTTGAGGGCGCACCTAAATGGACTTCTGAGTCCTGAGCATGTTGAGGACGTGATCCGTGCTTTGTGTATCCCTATTTGTGTGGTCGCAATTTTGGCAATCAAACTGGGTCTGACAATGTACTTGCTCGAAATTATGTTCTGTAAACTCAGTCATGGAAGAAGTAAAGAGTACAGTATCTACTTTAATTGTGCAAGTAATCTGATACCATGTATAATCTGCACACTATTATTTATTACATAGGTATAGACTCAGGCATTTACTAAAGTCTATCTTGTTATTAATTAAGTTTTTATTCATTACAGATTCACATATACAAGGATTTAGAAAACGAGAGGTACAAACTTTGACAGTGGGTAGAAGTACTCAAAATAATCATTTGTCACGAGTACCAAAACATTCCAAACAACCACCTAGTTGTTCCAGAAACAGAAATAAATTTTCAACTTTCAATCTAAATTGTAAATGAAATTCCATTTTGAAATCTAGCAACATCGGCTATTTCTTAGATATTAAGCATCAGTTCCATTCCATGGCATAGCTTAGACAACATGGCTCGTGTGTCAAAAAAAATATGGCAGATATGCATCTGACTATCTGACAGCCCGTCTTGCAATACCATCGGCCGCACTATATGCCAGATGCCTATCAGCCATATCTTCAATCAACAAACGAGTCATGTTGTCCACGCCATGCCACGGAGTGAACTGGTGCATAACCTTCATAAAAGCAGAGGTTGCTAACGTTGAGGTTTGATTTCGTTTACAATTGAGATTAAAGGAAAAAAATATTGAGACACCTCAGTATCTTAAAAACTATGTAGTTTTTAGATTTTTCTTATTATAAAAAAATATTTAGGTTCTACCGTCACAGTTTGTACCTCTCGTTAGTTAACACACTGTACACTGAAATTTATTCCACACAGAAATTAACAGTGACAATACACTTACTGTGTTGTGACTATACGACCTTTAGCCTTGCAAGTTGCGGAGAATAGCTTGTGGATTCAGACTCAGAATTCCCGTATATATAAACCTAATTCCTCATACCAAGACCCAAGACAAAGTTCTATCATACGATCATATGAACTCATAATTCACAGAGCTCATAAATTATCATAAGTCGTTGTGATTATTACTTATAACTTTCAAGTAATAATCTCATACCCATACTCCATGAGTTACTATTTCCCTGTATATCTCAAGTTGCAAGTCTTCATACCATTAATGTCGATCACGTGGGTTACTACTAACATGGTAAGCCAGGGCACTTAAGCACACCATCCATCACCAGTACCTTTTTTGTTTAGAATATTTGATGAAGTTCATTTAGAGTTATAAATGAACCTAATGTTCATAAATACTGTTTCAATTGCACGTCTATCTATTTCATGACTATATATTTGTATTCACGTGTGCAGTATTATCTCAAACCAATTTTTAAATACTAGTAAATACCAAATACTCACAGAGGAAAAATATATATTCAAAATAACGGCCACCAAAGTATCTTCATGCAATAAAGCAGGGTTAATAAACTACGTGTTTTGCATCACTGCTCGCAAGGTTTATCGCGGCATCGCGTAAAACGCTCCAGGCTAGTGACATCACTTCTCACTTGCCTAATATGCTGCATATGCCGGCATCGTAGAACTGGCTTGTCCGTTGGGTTAGGAGAAACTACTCAAGTGCATGATGTATGCTGAGACAATATGATACTGGTAATATAACCAGTTTTAATATTGTTATAACAAACTAGACCGACGCGGGATCTTCCGCGGAGTTCAAAGGGCATCAGCATGTTTGTTGCTCATACATAATAAACTAGAGAATATTCTCAGACGACTAAATTTAATAGGGTCATCAGTTAGATATATAAAAGGTTTGGAATGACATTAAAGAGAAATGGTTCGTGCATTAAAAATACTTTTTGCTTTTTAGACCTTGCTGGAGTATTGATCAATACGTCTCATGTGGACCTTGACATCGGTCTAAACATTGCTGGGTATTGAGTAATACTTCTTGTATGGATATGGCATTGATCTAAACATTACCGGGTATTGCGTAATACTCCTTGTGTGTGCATCGGTCTAATTAGACTAAACCGAGTATTGTGTAAAACTTGTGTGGATCGTGGCATTGGTTCAAACATGACCGGGCATCGCGTGATATTTGTGCTGACAGTGGCATTCGTCCAAACATGACCGGGCATCGCGTGATATTTGTGCTGACAGTGGCATTGGTCCAAACATGACCGGGCATCGTGTGATATTAGTGCTGACAGTGGCATTGGTCCAAACATGACCGGACATAGCGTGATATTTGTGCTGACAGTGGCATTGGTCCAAACATGACCGGGCATCGCATGATATTTGTGCTGACAGTAGCATTGGTCCAAACATGACCGGGCATCGCGTGATATTTGTGCTGACAGTGGCATTGGTCCAAAAATGACCGGGCATCACGTGATATTTGTGCTGACAGCATTAGTCCAAATATGACCGGGCATCGCGTGATATTTGTGCTGACATTTGCATTGGTCCAAATATGACCGGGCATCGCGTGATATTTGTGCTGACAGTGGCATTGGTCCAAACATGACCGGGCATCGCGTGATATTGGTGCTGACAGTGGCATTGGTCCAAACATGACCGGGCATCGCGTGATATTTGTGCTGACAGTGGCATTGGTCCAAACATGACTGGGCATCGCGTGATATTTGTGTTGACAGTGGCATTGGTCCAAACATGACCGGGCATCGCGTGATATTTGTGCTGACAGTGCATTGGTCCAAACATGACCGGGCATCGCGTGATATTTGTGCTGACAGTGGTATTGATCCAAACATGACCGGGCATCGCGTGATATTTATGCTGACAGTGGCATTGGTCCAAACATGACCGGGCATCGCGTGATATTTATGCTGACAGTGGCATTGATCCAAACATGACCGGGCATCGCGTGATATGTGCTGACAGTGGCATTGGTCCAAACATGACCGAATATTGCGTAATACTCCTTGTGTGGATCGCGGCATTGGTCTAACCTAGACCGAGCATTACGAAATACTTCCTGTGCGGACCTTGGCATTGGTCTACACTAGACGAGTATTGCGAAATACTCGCGTGGATCATCAATCAAAACTTTCAATCAATACCAAGATCCACTGTGTAAGTATTTCAACATGGTTAGCATGAAGAACACCTGAAGATCGCATATACAATAATAATGCGTTGATCATGTGCCGCATGCTCGCTGGGGTTGTCCAGATGAAGTATTAGATCCCCAAAACACAGAAATACATCAACGTAAGTGCTGTCAAATAATAGGACTGAAATGCTCAAAAAAGCGCAGCCTCATGTTTCTGAGCTTACCTTGGAAAATTGACGGCCGTATGCGCGATTCTTCAGATACGAGGGTTATAAAGTGGTCGCAAATGCAGGGGATAAATGCTTCTGATGGCACTACTTCTGCCTCTTGGTTGAGTGAAGCAACTGAGTGGGAATGTTTTGGCAATTCTCCACAGCACACAAGGCCTCCATGGGCACAGGGTGACCTACTGACGGCGACCCACACTAACACTAAACACACAGACGTCGCGTACGAGATCACTGGAAGGACAAAAACAGCTGTTGGAAATACAGTTGAGGGCAGAACTGGTAGCACGCTCCAAATACTGCAAGCGTAGAGGTTACAAACATTGCTACCTGCAAATGAAGTCCTAGAGATGCCACGCTATCACTACTTCATACACAAGACAGTCTCAAAGCTTGCTACTTATACGAGGACCAATAATGGGTCGCGGTTCCACGAGATGTCATCACCGGTCCTCCGTTCACAGACTAAGAGCAACAAGAGCACCGCTCTACGGACTCGCAAGAGATCGTAACCGAGTAAACCGGCTCATACATAGAGCAACCTTTCATTGTGTGAGGGATTGACACCAGGAACAGGGCAACCGGAACGATCATAACCGAGTAAACCGGCTCATACATAGAGCAACCTTTCATTGTGTGAGGGATTGCCACCAGGAACAGGGCAACCGGAACGATCATAACCGAGTAAACCGGCTCATACATAGAGCAACCTTTTATTGTGTGAGGGATTGACACCAGGAACAGGGCAACCGGAACGATCATAACCGAGTAAACCGGCTCATACATAGAGCAACCTTTCATTGTGCGAGGGATTGACACCAGGAACAGGGCAACCGGAACGATCATAACCGAGTAAAGCGGCTCATACATAGGGCAACCTTTTATTGTGTGAGGGATTGACACCAGGAACAGGGCAACCGGGACGATCATAACCGAGTAAACCGGCTCATACATAGAGCAACCTTTTATTGTGTGAGGGATTGACACCAGGAACAGGGTAACCGGGACGATCATAACCGAGTAAACCGGCTCATACATAGAGCAACCTTTTATTGTGTGAGGGATTGACACCAGGAACAGGGCAACCGAAACGATCACTTCCACCGAGGCTACGACGGAGGCCTACAGATGCCTCGTCATAATGGCAGCTTTTATGTTGCGGAGACGGTACCAATCATGAGATGAATGGTGATAACCCTCAGATTTGTTTACTGATTCGCCATCATCGTTATGATTTGGTTATTTATATAAGTATATACATGTACACATTAATACATCTAATATCAGTAGGTTTGCAGGGACACTGGAACCAAAACGGGAAAAAAGTCATTTATTGCACTAGTGACATGATTTGAGAATGAATTGAGAAATTCATTGAACTGTGATTAAATGTGAATAATATTCATTAGTAAGTTATTAGAAATGCAAGAATACGCGATTGCCTCGACTGCCACTCATCCCAAACATCTTGAGACTGACAAGCTGATTGGATTAGTAACTTAGCACATCCCTGATCATCCACAAGACGTGGGGACCGCTAACAAAGGCCAACTACATCAGAGTTGAATCCTCCTCTTGCAAATGGTCCTAGGATTGATAACCTATTAATAAGTATTGAGGTTGTTATTTGCCAAATCGAGCCTCAAAAAGCTGTCAAATAAAGTACAATATTGTACCCTGACTATGGGGCAATTTTAATCAAAGCCTAATTCAATATAATGAGTAAGTAGCCGGTCCTGACGCCTAGCGAACGGACCTAAATGGACTGAATTCAAAATTACCTCCACTCTCAAGCACAACGCCAGGCGAATGCGTCTGTTTCATTCGTACAAATTCGGCACCGCACAAGAGGAAAGTATCACCACCACCACCACAGCCGAGGGTCAGATGGAAGCTACCCAGAAAGTCACTGAAAAAGGAAAAATAGCTCCCAGTATAAAGTATCATCTTTAAAAGTGAACGACGGGTAAAGAGAGTGCGGGTTGAGTTGGGTGATACCTTCGACTGGACCTGAGGATCAAGCCAATTCCATCTCACCAACTCAAGGGCACTTCGTCCACGCCCAACTCCTCAACCATAAACGTGACACTTGACAAAAAAAAGTTAAAAAAGGGGCCTTCAATGAAGCACCCTGCAAGCACCTCAACCCAAAAGCCACATCAGCTGGAGAGGGTGTCGCAACACGGCCTTTAACGTGAGGGGCCGCCGTACCAAGGGCACCCAAAGCACTCTTTTCCTACTACCTCTTGCACACCATCTCCAGGTAAACATAGCACCGATGCGAGGGCAGGGCTCGGGGGCTAGATGGACACGGTGACAAGATACTTTGAACACAATAAGTGACTGTACAGTGGAAGTAATAAAAAAATTGAGTATATGGAAAGATGAGTAGAAAACTCCGAAAACGTCCTATGTACTTGAACAGCCACGTCATTAAAGAGGCGTACTTATGTACACGCAACGATTAGCTTGTTAGCTGATAACAGTCGAAAAAAACTTGCGAACAAACCCCCATCACAAGCCAGAAGGCCTTCAATTAAACGGTATGAAATATCACCATTCGATGGCATTACACAACTTGATACGAGGCCCTATGGGACCAGACTTAGAAAGTCACAAGTGATGAGATAGGAATACGAACGACACACAAGCCAATAGGTCAACACACCATTTCATAGCACGATGAATGCACAGGTCTAAGCACGCACGGCAATAATAATAGAGCACGATATCGCACTGGTATAAGTGGTTTGCACGACTTAGATATCCGAAAGACAGGATTGAAGAAACCAGGAACCAAAAAGCACGACTCAACAATTGGAAAAAGCACCATGTCCGGTAGCACTACAACAACACGACTGCAACCGACACACGGCGGCGATGTGTTGTGGACGCGAGTCCCTGTGCACCACCTTGCGAGGGGAGAGTAAGCGCAGCACTGTAGGTCACCTACATAGCAGCAGTAGCAGTGAAGGGCTGTTACCAGAGCCCTCAGCCCCAGCACTACTACTATCTGCCACAGCACCACGTCCGCAGAGATCCGCCCCCTCCCCTCCCACCCACTGGCCGGCCGGCCGGTCCGTTATCAGCGAGAGGAGCCTGAGGCGACGACCTACGCACAGACATGCGTGTGAATGAACATGCCAAGGTGCCGTGTGCACCAACGACTGCCGCCAGCTGGGAAGGATTAAGTGCGGTTCGACTGGGCTTCAGCGTCACGCCACCCTGGGTTTCATATGCCCAAGCCCTCGATGTCTGCATGAAGTATTTTGCAGCCAACAGATGTTTCTTTCGTGTGTCTATAATTCACTCTTAGATGTTTCAGTACGGATTAGATCGAGTCCACCGGTGTTTCCGACTCGGGTGTCTGCTAGCTTCTCCGTAGAGAATTACAGAATTAGGCAGGCAGTTTGTTTTCATACGACGCAAGAAAAATCATGTTCGATCATGCAGCAAGCAAAAAAACATGCAGTGAATATCTTGTTGGACAATGTATCAGGGCAACGCGCGGGTAATTATCTTCCAGAAAGCAAGCGTCGACGTGTCGTCTTGACACTGCACACCAGTGATATGATATAGTACTGCTAACCGTGGTGGTTAGTGCACCCTGGGTGTCATGATGTAAAGAAGAAAAAAGACCGCTCTATAAGGCCTTTAGAAAAATACACATTAGAAAGGCCCGTACGTTTGCCTTGAGGGGTAAAAATCGAAACCCTAGGATGCATAACCTACATTGCTCTATAGATTTCAAATAGGCACCCTAGAATAAATAACCCCAGTGTTTGAGTTTGCCAAGCGGGTTAGAAATATTTGCTCTAGGTGGGGTTGGGACAGGTTATGTAGTAATGGTTTGAACAGCCATCAATCGTATGTATCTGCACACAACATAACGTAACACGTTGGCCTAAAAGCGCTACCCCGAGGTAGTGCTGTAGACCAGCACAATTCACAGCTGCTACAACAACAGGCTATGAAAAATGCAGACATGTATAGCAGATGCAGTGTTTGTAGGAATTGTCTTTAGAGGGATGTTGCAGTTAAGCCCCTCTTCATTTCAACTTTCCATTAGAGACAGCAGTATCATGGAGCCCGCTATATCAAACCTATAAGCCTGCATGCCAATGATCGCCATGCTATCATACATAGAACCTGCACCATGAGGTATGATATCTCATAATTGTCAACGGTGCACAATATTCAGGTGGTAAACGTTCAAGACCGTTTCAAGAGTTCAACTTGAAGCCGCCACCGCCACCTCACGCTATCTAGATGTTGCACAATTGAGGCTCACCTGTACAGACATACCGCGACTTTGGATCGGGGTTTATTGCACATCAGCGGATCACAAAGAGGGTGCGGGCAGCTCAACATCTAGCAAGCCAACCCTACGCGGGGTGCTCCTCCCGTGCTATGGATCGCCAAAGAGGCAACAGCGCAGCCGCTACTGTGCACTTCTGGATATTCTTGCGTTACAGTTACTGCCAAGTAGAACATAAAGGACGGGTAACTTGGTGGCCACGTACTAACCGGTGATCGTGATTCCAGTTTGCTGTTCCAGCATTTCTAATCCATGACTATTGAAATTGAACAATGCACGGTTGGTACAGCAAGTTAGACAAAGTGTATACTTACTTAGATCAATGCACGGTTGGTACAGCAAACTAGACAAAGTGTATACTTACTTAGATCAATGCACGGTTGGTACAGCAAACTAGACAAAGTGTATACTTACTTAGATAGTTGGAGATTCTTTGCTGTATAGTGGGTCACAGCGCAGCTGCCACCTACCAAAACTTGTAATTCTTTCCTGCCCATTTTAGTTGCGCAGACAGACGGAAACGTTACACAGTAAAAGAGAAACGCCAACACCTAGTTCAGATGCTTGGCTAGTTCAGAAACCTGCAACAGAAATGACGACGCTAACCGTAGGTTACAAAAAAAGATAACAAATGAGTAGAAATAGATCAATTTATCCGACCTGGATCAACAAAGGAAATTCTATATCAGTCCTTTCGGTGCATCAAAGAGGCGTACCTTAGTCGACAGTCGCCGCACTATAGCCACCTTGTGTGATCTGTCTTGAACGAACGATCCCCAAGACGGCCAACAAACGAAAGGGTTCCATGTCGACGGGATACGGTACATGGGTCGCAGATCTTTCGCTCAAAGGCTAAAGCAGCACACAAGGGGAACTACGCCGACAATTGCTTGTCACCACTACAGCTCTGTTCCATGAATGGATGTCGCAAGGACGTCGTCAGTTGGTTCATATCTGGCAGGCGATCAGCTACGACGGAAATAACATGCCAAGATTAACAAAGCAGCAGCAAACAATACGACTGTAGGGCTAAGTGCTCTATAACAAGCTGTTGATGTTTTCCCTAGTAATGATATTCCTACCAACATGGAGGTAGCCTACTAGGTCAGAGCTGTCCTACTCACACTATCAAACCCCCATTAATCGTTCACGTAATTAATGCAAGAAACAAATCAATGCAGAATTACCATCCAATTAAACATCGAAGGGGTAAATTGATCGGGGGAATAAAAACGCGTGGATGCGGCATCACATTAATGTATACATATGAGTGAAATAATACATTGCATGACATCAATGGCAGAGTTATGATATTGTATACACTATAGCGTGACCGAGATAACTGTCAACTCCATGAGTAGCCCACAAATGGGTCGCATACTCATTGTAATTATGGAGACCTTACGATCTCTGTAAGCTTTTCCCATGCACACATTTCATAAATAAGTTGCTCAATGTGTATTTATTGCATTAAAGGCATTATTACCTTAGCTCCTGATGTTCGGACGCTGTATATCAGGCACAGGCTTCAGGCTTATCCACTTGTACAAAACAAGCTTAACGAAGCGATAGACTGCTATCAACTGAAGCGTGACTCTGGAGGCAGATGATATGAAGGTGGACCAGATACGCGCGTTGCCGGGGTGTTTCACTATAGGATACTGTGATATAGCGTTTCACGAGCCGACACCCCCCGCCGCGGGCGACACTTGAGAGGTGCTTCAAGGTCAAACAGAGCTCTACCTCACGGAACACAGTGAAAGACGAGCATCACAACTTGTTGAGACCACTTGCTATGGATTATTAACTTGCACCGAAATATCAAAAACATCCCAACTCGATGAAAAGTCAAGAGCCAAAAGAGACGCAGAGAGGACATACACTCCCACATCAACAATTGAAGAGCATTCCAGCAGCATCGCAGAGTGGCTGTCACTTTCGTCTCTGCATGCGACTCAACACTCAAGGATCAAACGTGACCCGAGGATAAGCAAGGCAAACTGGGTGAAGGTCGACAGCAAAAGACCGTCGCTGTGACCCGCTCACTCTCAACAACAATACAGTCACCTGAACGCCAGCAATTACTTAATTAATTGTAATGATTTAAACTAAGTTACACCGATATACTAATAATGAAATTAAGAAACAGATTTGCAGTGCTGCCAATACTGTACGGGAGTTTAACACATGATGTACAGACTGGACTAGATTTCCTGAAATGAGTATAAAGTCCGCTGCCGTGCACCAGCAAGTGATAATACACTCAGCTGGTGCGGGACCTCATAAGAGGTCTTAGATTAGACAGAGATAACGGCAAATGAATGGAGGAGCAAAACAAGAAGATTCCGGCCATGGCAGCCCCAAAAAATCCAGTCATAGTCTGAACTCAGTTCAAAACTGTTCAAGAGTCAAGGATTGATCAGAGAAGCATCAAGCAGCTGTCCACTCGTCGCATTAGAGCAGCATTGATGAAGTTAGCGCCAACAGCCATTTGAGTATTCAAGAGGTGGAACAAAGCATCGAGCAGCTGTCCACTCGTCGCATGAGAGCAGCATTGATGAGGTTAGCGCCAACAGCCGTTTGATTACTCAAGAGGTGGAACATTTGTTTCACCAGAACAGGAACAAGGATGAAAGGTCTGCTCGGAAATTTGTCTGTGTTTTTCCCTCCAAAAATGCTCTCGGTGATGTAGAATGCGTCACCACCTACCACCACAACGATATCCTTACTGTACCTGAGGGTCGAGATTTGGATGACGGCCTAAATTAGTGTCGTGCATATTGAACGAGAGCAGCGAATTTATAGACGTACGTCTTGCCGTAGGGAAGACAGTCGTGTTCCAATGTGCTCACATTTGGTTCAATAGTCAAGTAGTGTTGGGAATGGTGACAGGGTAAGGTCCACAGTAACGTTAACAATTGGGAGGCTCGGGTGCTTGACTTCTGCATCAATGGACAGCCTCATATACCCAGACATAATAACCGCACTTTTCTCTTGCCGCGTGCATTGCATAAATCCAACCACAGTTCCACTAAAAACCCTTAATCTACTGGTCTCACATTACCCAACAACTGGGGCATCAATGACAGCTGTTTAGTACCTTTCTACACTTACACTTCATAGTATTCAGGGTCGTGAGAGCGAAGAAGTGCGGGCAGATAGAGAAGCGGATCTCACTGCCGCTTGACAAGCTTAGGACAGGAGGCAGAACACGTTGCTTATACCCTCATTGATAAGAAGAATGAGATGGCTAGTTTTAGAGACGGGTCAGGCATAAGAGAATGATTGCTTGCTTTTGCGATTTGCAACACTGTAGACGAGGAACAGACGTTCATCTCTACGAGTGTTGCAGAGATGGGAAATCACTGTATGGAAAACTAAGATTTGGTATATTATTGTATCTGAACATATATTAAATAAAGACCTTGCATGATCAGACGTTACACTGTATTACCCGATCCCTCTACTCTACAGGAACATAATAGGTAACGATGATAAGACTTGGTGTAATTTCAAAATAAACAGCAAGATTTGACTGTTACAACTTGAAAAAAATTGATCTTTAAAAACAAGCAAAATATCTAAGGATCCAATCAAAATACAATCTATATTTACCAGCCAATGCTAAAAAAGAGCGTCCAGCAAACATCACAATAGACTGTTACAGACAACAATTGACTGCATCGAGTCGAGCAAGTGTCAAAGTCAACCCGTTACAGCGGCTTATACAAGAAGTGAGCAATGCATGACTAAAGATAGAAATGTACGACAAGAAATAAGGTACCACAGAAGGTTCAATCTCAAATAGAACCCCTTCAAATATTCCAATACTTAAGCTTGTTAAAGCTGCACTGGAAACAACTCCATTGCAAATTACAGCTGCATTACAAATCATAATAACTGGTGTTTGAGCTCATTACCGCTGCATTACTGCTCAAGCGCTACCAGGCACTTAATTCATTATAACTGGTGTTTGAGCTCATTACCGCTGCATTACTGCTCAAGCGCTACCAGGCACTTAATTCATTATGACTGGTGTTTGAGCTCATTACCGCTGCATTACTGCTCAAGCGCTACCAGGCACTTAATTCAGTATAACTGGTGTTTGAGCTCATTACCGCTGCATTACTGCTCAAGCGCTACCAGGCACTTAATTCATTATAACTGGTGTTTGAGCTCATTACCGCTGCA
>SDVV010021256.1:0-13165 GCA_016164225.1 Gammarus roeselii
ATACATATATACACATGCATTAAAAATACATATACACATAAAAATCTGCATACATACATTACTACACATAAATTAGGCCTCATCCGTCTAGTCAAAATCTACAAAATCATCACACAGCAGATCAGCAAGGGCCTGCTTATAGCAAGTGATATCTGTCAACTGCACTATGTCAGCAGGCAATCCCTTTCACACACCAACACAACTCACACTGAAGGACCTACTGCGGACATCAGAAGAGCGAGGCAGAAACACAAACTTCAGCACATGTCCCCTAGTACCAACTCTTGGAGCCAAAGAAAACATTCAGCATATCCTCTGATTCGCCATGCAACATTTTCCAATATTCTATTAGGTCCGCCCTCAGAAGGCAACCCTCGACAGAAAACCAATTCAAACTTCTCAATTGATTACCATAATCCACATCAGCAAGCCCATCAATGCTTTTGGTCCATCTCATCTGGATAGACTCAAGCAGTCTGCAGTCCCCACCATATCCAGTGTTCCAGACACAAGATGCATACTCAATAAGTGGGCGAATATGTGCAGCATGAAAACACAGTGCAATTATCTGAGAGAAAGAAGAAAGAGCCATGGAAGCATGATTTATTGATTTAATTGCAGGGCTTGTACTGATCTGGTGCTTCAAAAATTGTTATATAGTGACCAATTTTTGCAAAAATAGTGACTAAATAGTGTTTTTTGTGATAAAATAGTTACTTATTATACCATTAAAAATGTGACATTATGTAACTGAATGATATTTTTGTATTGTTTGTCTACTAGCACAATGAATTGCAACTGAATATTTCAGTTAAACATGAAGAAACCCCTTTAAGTATGGTGTTGTTATTTTTTGAGAAAAAATACAATAAAGAAAGTCAATTAAATATAAAAGTATATAAATATTTTGTTTATTGAAGACCCCCTCGGGACCCACTCCAAGCCAATCTGACAGATCGGGAAACAAATATCAGACTCGCACCACTGTCTTCATTTTTTACCTTTTAGGCTTCATTACTTTCTTTCAAATTGTATACATTAAATTATACAATGCGGAAAAAATATACTCAACATTTATTAATACCTATAACAAAGAACAGAAAAAATCTGAGAAATTTTCTGATTAAATTGTAGCTAACATTTCAAGTAGTCTAGTTTTAGAGTAAAGTACAAAAGTACAAAGACTTCCTGTTTAGTATCAAGTCTTGATATATTTCAGTTAGCAATACAGTTACTAAATACCAGTAACTACATACAGAGATTATATTACTAAGTTATAATATCTAAATTCTATTGATCAAAAATAATAGTAGGCAACTGCAGTGGTGACTGTACTAATGTACTAAAATAACAATTAACACTCAAAATTGTTGAGTGTTTTAGCTAGTTTGCATGGTTGGGAATACCAGTTCCTGTAGTAAAATGCCAAATAATTATAATACTTTACCTCCTGAGGAAGATTAAGATTTTTTTAGGAACTATATTCAAATAGTTTGTGTTAAATGTCTGGGGAGACAATATCTGGAAATAGTGACTTTTCAATTCAAATTGTGACTTTTTGTCACTTTAACATTAGGTGTATAAATTTTATAGGTACACAGGTAGATGGAAAACAACAGTACAAACTGATTACTGCCAGCGTGGGTTGGTGGACAGTCATTGTGGATTTTTTTTTACTGAAGGTCAGGTAAAGTGACCAGATTAGAGTGACGAGGCTTTCTAGCCCGCTGGAGTCCAATCAGCAAACAGTGCTGCATCAAGTTAGCCTTTTTTTTACTTGTGTTGCGACTGAAAGCCTGGAAAGGGGTAACGTAACCACTGTCAAATGGCTGGTGAGACTACTGAATCTGTTTTATGTCACGGGTGTGGTGCCGATTGAGTGGCGCAGTGCATACATTGTTCCACTGTATAAGGGTAAAGAAGATAAACATAAATGCTGCAACTGAAGACATCTCAGTTTAATTTGTGTGGTTGGTAAGTTGTGTGGTCGGTAAGTTTTACGGGCGAGTGCTGATCAATAGTATTAGAGACTACGGATGGCGCAATTGGAGAGGAACAGTGTGGCTTTAGGAGTGGTGGTGGAGGGTGAGCCGATCAGATTTTTGCAGTAAGACAAATCTGTGAGAAGTACCTTGCGAAGGGAAACTATGTGGTCTGGTCTTCGTGGATTTGAAAAAGGCCTGCGACAGGGTTGAAAGAGAAACGCTGTGGAAGGTGTTGCGTTTGTAGGGAATGGGCGGAAATCTGTTGAAAGCGGTTCAGAGTTTCTATGTTGTCAGCAGAAATGTGTCAGAGTGAGTGGAGAGGGAGGCGAGTGAATGGTTCACCGCGAAAGTGGATTACATGGATGGAGTGGTCAGGGAGGAGAACGCGAGTGTATTGGGTCGTGGCTTGGAGCTGTAGGAAGCGAATGGGCGGAGTTGGCAGTTGAGCTAATTAGTGTTTGCGGATGAAACGGCTCTGGTGGCGGATTCAAAGGAGAAGCTGTGTAGGCTAGTAACGGAGTTTGGTAGAGTGTGTGAGAAGAGAAAGCTTCGAGTGAGCGGGGTAAAAGTAAAGTAATCAGATGCTCTAGAAATGTCGATGCGGCCAGAATTAATGACCTCCTAAATGGAGAGTTATTGGAAGAAGTACAGTGCTTTAAGTATCTGTGCTCCCATGTGGAGAAGGCTGATTTTGTGGAAACTGTGGTGAAGTCGCGAATGAAGGAAGGGTGTTGAGTGTTGAGAGCATTGAAGAGTGTAATGAGCTGTAGGACGTTGGGGGTGGAAGCGAAGAGAGGGTTGTACGAGGGTGTTGTTGTCCCAACTATGCTCTACGGAGCTGACTTGGGGGGTGAGAGCAGAAGCTAGGAAAAAGGTCGAATGTTTTCGAGATGAAATGTTTTGAGGAGAATGACTGGAGCTGACTTAGGGGGTGAGAGCAGAAGCTAGGAAAAAGGTCGAATGTTTTCGAGATGAAATGTTTTGAGGAGAATGACTGGTGTGATGCTAAGAGACAGGATAATACCGACGTGGTATGAATGAGAAAGGGGATGGTGAAGACGTTAGAGGTCCGAGTTGGTTCGCGTGTTCTGAGGTGGTTCGGGCACACGGTGAGGATGGATGAAAGGAGATTGATAAAACGAGGGATGAAGGCAGAGGCGAGTGGACGTAGGCCTAGAGGTAGACCGAAGTTTGGGTGGATGGATGGTGTGTAGCAGGCGTTAGGAAGGAGAGACGTGAGTGCGGAAGTAGCAAGAGAGCGTGCAATGAACAGGCGTGAGTGGAGAATTACTGTGAATGGATGATTTTGACGCTGCTATGTTGCGCTTACTCGCCCATGGCATCTCGTCATGGGTGGAGGGAGCCCGGTCATCATGACGTGGCAGGAGTAAACCAGTAACACTGTCGGGCCCTGCTACTGACACTGACCTCGGACCGCACTCATGACCCAGAGTGCGTGTTGCGGGGTCTTCCGGCTGGAACCTTGAGCGCAAAAAGGCTACGTCGTGCGGGTGTGAGTGTATGGGAAGAGTGTGAGGTGCGCCTTGCGTCGGCAAACCCCCTCCCTGGGAGATTCGGCCTTGTGTCTGTATCTGTACGAGTTGGGCTTAATACTGCGCAAAGTCAATGTCCTTTACGCGGGGAACGTCAATGGTATGTACGGGTGCCACATGAAGCATAAAAACTCCTAAGGAGTTGTGGCCACATGGTCCCAGAACTCCAAGAAACTCCAAGGAGGGCAGTAAGAAGGATTAGCACACTACCTTCCCTGCTTCAGAGCCCCAAGGATTCGCAGTCGTCTTTGGTGCCGGAGTTATGCGCCCCAACACCTGCTGAGAGGGAAGATGAAGAAAAGACAGAAAACGTGGATCCCGTGCATGAGATTTACACTAGATGTAAGGAATTTCACGCATGAGAACCGCAAGAATGGAACGAAGAAAAAACAAGTTGTACGAAATGGTTGCATGAAAGAAGAAACGCAACTTGGCTGTTATAAGCCAGCTGAAAAGAGTATATTTAGAACCGATAAGTGGGCGTTAGAGCACGCGCGCGCGTACTTATTATAGACTCTCCTTTTAGGGAGCATTAAGAAGGAGTTAAATAAAATCTAAGCAAATTCAGGATGGAGAGAACAGGAGAGATAGCGAAGAGTGAGGAAGAGACTGTCTGAAGGGAAATAAGGGTGTTCACACCACGTCCGGTTCGGCTGTAACTCCGTGCGGCCCGTAAACCTCAACACAAGCACATGAGATTCCACTTGGTATGAGTTTCCTTCATCAACAGCAATTCGGAACATCAAGTTTCAATCGCCGTTAATATGGGAAGAAAACAGTTATTGCTATCGTTACAGGACTCGAGTGTCCCAATTGCTCCAAACAGAGGAAAACACTCGTGCGTGGATAAATGCGACTCCAGAGTGACACGAGCACACCCAATTGCCGTGGGTGAGTGAACACACACACAAACAATCACACACAAACAAACAAACGCACATAAACACATAAAAACACACACACAAACAAACACACACACACACAAACACACACACAAACAAACAAACACACACACACAAACTCAAACACACACAATAACAAAAACCCACACACACACACAAACACACACAAACCCACACACACATAACACACACACAAAAACACATACAAACACACACAAACACACAAAAACAAACGCACACACAAACACACACAAATACACAAAACACACACACAAACATGCACACACAAACACTCACACAAACACACATACAAGCACACCCTAACACACACATGCAAACACACATACAAACATACACAAGCCCACACACAAACACACACAAGTACACACATACACACACACACAAACACATACTCAAACATACAAACATACACACACACACACAAAACACACACACACACAAACACACACACACAAATACACACACATACAAATACACACACACAAACACGCACACACAAACATGCACACACGAACACAAAAACATGCACACAAACACACAAAAAAATACACACACAAGCACACACACAAACACACATACAAGCATACACAAACCCACACGAGTACACACATACACACACAAACAAACACACACACACAAACATACAAACAAATACACACAAACACAAAAAACATACACAAACACACACACACACAAACCTACACACAAACACACACACACATAAACACAAAACACACACACACACAAACACACACAAACAAACACACACACATACAAACACACAAACAAACACACATACAAACACAAACACACACACAGAACGCACACACACACAGAACGCACACACACACAAACAAACACAAACCCAGAGACAAACACCCACAGAAACACGCACACACAAACACAGACACACATACAAACAGACACACAAAAACACACACAAACAAACACATACACACACACAAACACCCAGACAAACTCACACACAACCACATAAACACACACACACACAAACACACACAAAGACACGCACACATGCAAACAAACACACACATAAACACACGTGGTCAATATCGCCGTCCGTCTCACCAGCAGCCACAGAGGCCAGCATGTCCTGCCCCACTGCGCGGGCTGACCAAAGACGCCTCGTCTTCTGCGTACGGTGACAGGGGCCCCTTGCTGTGGGCACCCCAACATTGCTTCAGTGTACCGCTCTGATTAGTGCCGGCGATGCAAAAAATAGTTGCTGAATGCTCAGCCACCCAATACACCGCTATTCGTTTGAACGTTACAGGCGTAATGTTCATACCAACATTAATTTCGTCAGCCAGCATTTTTGAAATATGTAAGGTTGCAGTATTCTGGAAATATTCGTATTGGTCACCATAGAACTAGTTTTTAATTACATACGATTGCTAAAAATCAAAAACCATTGGGCGCTAGAAACATTAACACTGCCCACAGCCGCTCACGACGGAGCCTATATGGCCTTCTCCATTGAGGGACCTTGGCCCTGCCAGCGGTTTGTGATGACGCCGTGTTATTAGTCTCCGCACTGTTGACGTGAATGCAGACTGTTCGCTGCACGAGCCAACCGACACGTTCAAGACACCAGAGTCCCAACATTACTCGGCTCTTTTTTCAGAAGAACGTGGCAATCCCCATCACTCATTTCGCACAAACATCGCGTCTAACTTTGTTCCTAACACTAGTCTTTGTCCCCATGAGGTCATCCTTACGAGCGTCTTGTTGGGGCGATGAAGTGTGGTTGAGGGACATGAACACACTGCAAGTTACAATGCTCTGGTGTCCACAGTAACATAATAATATCACGCGTGTGGCAATGAATTATTTGCCACCCAGCCCACAAAGTTGATAGATACATCAGAAACAGCACTCCACTTCGCCATTATGCCGGTCAACCCTCTCTCTCCACCTTTGAGTCCCAACGTGCATGCGTCGACTGGTATCGGGAGTTTTGGGTGATGCGACGGCCGGGTTTCAACCCTTATAGCTGGAAACCGTGGCTCAGCAACAACAATACTATTTACAAGACTGAGACTGTTGTCTCTGTCATCATCGCAATAAGTAAACCAGGATAACTATGAGGTCACATCGCCCTTCACCAGGACACATTAATCAGATCCTAAATTTGACATATAGAGCTTTATCACCGTCCTTTCACTAGGACAAGATCATTTGGCAACAATAATGCTCTTGACAACGTTATCTTTCACCAAAGACAATTTTTTCTGGCCACAATACCATTCGTCAGGACAACTTTAACTGATCACAACTCACCGGTTAGAGAGCTTTCCCCACCAGCTTTTCACGCCGCGCTGCTGTCGACTGTTGTTCTGATATTGCTGTGACGTCACAGCCCAGGGTGACTCGTCGGGCTTGACGCCATGGACGCCATCGTTGTGCTGAAAGAGGAGATAGTGATCAATGATGAGGAGATGGATGGCCCCAACCAGAGTGATGTTTTTCCATTGTATAGTATAACTTTTGTTATCTCGGTTTTCTTGATAAAAAGCTATTTCTCTGTGATGAAGTATGAGCCATATGGTTTAACATTGCGCTTTTGCTTCTAATTTGAATGAATCTTAAAGGGAAAACATTACAGAGACGTATTTACAAGAGAATCTTGATAATATTCGTTGAACGTAGTTTTCGACCAATTTAGACCTTTGTGTCTTTTAGTCTTACCCGGAAATTTCGAAACTTTCAAGTTCCTCTACTGTCCCCGAGTTTTTAGGTAAAAATTTGGCTGCCCGGCGCTAAATGTCGGCTAGGTACAGCTTGGCGTCTCCCACGTCTGTCGGTCTAAATGTCGGCTAGGTACAGAGTGACGTCTCCCGAGCCCGGCTGAACCCCCAAAACCTCAACCCCCTGCCTTCCTATACAAGCAAGGTCTGCCCTGCCCCATCATTCATGAGGGTTAGCAAAGCTGCTTTCCGTAAGGAGACGTTAGTGCATCGTTTAGATAGCAGGGGGAGAAGGCCCCATATGGCTCTTACTACATTACAGAGAAATAGCTTGTTATCGAGAAAATCGAGATAACAAAGGTAATATTCTCTTTCACTTTGTAAGAGCCATATGTTTTAGCATAAAAATACCATCATGTAGCGCAAGCTGGCCAATGACAGAAGAGTACAGAAGTTGGATGGATCGGCTGCATCTTAAACTGGGTGTTCCCAAAGAAGCGCTCGCCGTGTTAGGGAATGACGACACATTTGTATAAATGGTGGTAATGACTGTACTTGATAGCGAGTACAAGAATTGACAACAACAGCAAAAAGCGTGTTCCTAGCGGCAAACCAATATGCGGGCCCTGAACATGAGGGCCCAAATAATATTTAAATATGGGCAAACACGAATATGGCGTTGTGGCAACAGCAGTGAACATACTTGCTCAACGCTGCAAAAACTAATATGCAGGCGGTGAGCATGAGCAACCAAAGAGTAGTTACGTAATCAATACATGTTGCTCTCAAGTGAGGGTGGGTGAACCGTCCGGTAGGACATAAATTCTAAATATACCAGTATCTACAATGTGTAAAATAGCTAGCTCCTATGGAAACAGAGTAGTTCTGCGAGTAGGATAAAGGAGATTCATGTTTCGTAATCCGTAACCTGAAAGCTTTGCGTGGAGTGTCGCCCGCGCGATGGTAAGATAATTATGTGCGTATTCTATAAGTAGAGGAGTTTCTGGCATTAGCGGATGCGATGTCTGAAACTTATGAGGCGAGAAGGACTATCTACCTGGTTTTCAAGAAGACGCAGGGTTGGTCAGGCTCCTTTGCTGTAAAGAGGTATTTGTGCACAAATACGTGGGGCGACCTCCAAAACGCCTTTGATATGATGTCTTGAAGCGGGACTCCACGCGTCCAAGCGAGAGACGAGGCATTCTTGAGGACATCGTGAGCTTTAGTGAAGGCATGCGGTGTGGCCTCATTGATAATCTAGCAGATGTAATGCTCTACCGATGATGCCTTAAGAGGCTTGCCGGAAGTAGGATGGGTGAACAAAAATTCGATGGACAAAGTGCTCTGTAGGCTTTGAGTGCGGTCATAGGGCACAAGCCGTGTGCCCGGCCACCCGGCAGCAGTGAGGCGATAGAGATGAGCGGTGGCGTGTGGGTGAGGGTCTGGTTTTTGTACAGGAACTTGTCAGCGGCCAGTATGAGCGCGCATAGAGGGTTCGTGGAGAAATGTAATCCCGTGCGTGACATGACTGCAATTTCAGAGACCCTGTTGTCTGCTGCTAGAGCGACGAAAAACAGTCTTTTGAAAGAGCGCCAAAACTGACGTCATCTGAGCATTGAAGCGAGGAGAGGCGAGCATGTCGAGCACCGGCTCGAGCTTCCACTATGGCACAAAACGTCGTCGTGGCAGATTCTCGTGAAACTGGGCCCTAGCCAGTTCCTTAAAGATCGCCCTGCGGGTCTTGACGCCAAAGCCATGTAAGAGAGGCAAGTGTAGCGCATTCCTGTAGACCAATACTGTACGAGGATTAAGCCGCTTCTGCTTGCCGGCCTAGTGCAGGAACGTCAAGAGGGTGGACTAATTGATGAACTGAGCTTGTGTGGCGCGTAGCCACGTTTGGAAACAAGTCCAGACGCCTTGGTATTGGTGTTGTGTGGACTGCTTGTTCGTGTTAACCAGGGTAGGGTGTCCGCCAGCGATCTATTGAATTTGATCGTGAGCACCGTTTGTAAAAATTGAATGCGAGATAACACGAGAAGGGTCGTGATGTTAAAAGGGCCTTCCTGTCTCGATGTGCTAGGACACGTCGAGGGCGAGCGAGATTTCGCTGAAGGACGCGACGACCGTGGGCCACCTCAGTGCGTTGGGGTGGTCAGGGACCACGAGGACGCCGCTGTAGCGCTACGTCTCGAGCTTGTGGAGCACTTGGGAAATCAGGTTGTATGGAGGGAACAGGTATATTTCCCTCCAATGTTTCCAGTCGCATTGGAGAGAATCCACTTAAGCCGCTCGCGGGTGAGGAAACTGAGCAACTAATAGTGGGAGCTTGTGGTTCCCGGATGCGCGAAGAGGTTGATTTGCGTGGTCCAGCGCAGGGTAGAGAGGCGGGAGAAGCACTGAGGCGTCAGCGCCCACTTAGTTTCTACCGGTAGGAGACGTGGGAGCTGATCGGCCCAAACGTTCTGCAATCCGGGAAGGTTGGTCGAGAAAAGAGAGAGGTGGCGGCGCAGGAGAATCTGTAATAGTTATGCTCCGAACTTCTGAAGCGCCGGGGCATTGCTGGAGCGCAAGTGGTTCACCATGGCAACTGCCGCGCAGTTGTCGGACATCACGCGGACTGTGGTGTGGTGCCAATGAGCTCGTTCACCCAGCGCGTGTATGATGGTATGAGATTCCTTCGCCGTAATATGGAGAGTGCGTTCCAAGGGAGACCAGCGGCCGTATGACTGCTGGTCGCTGCAGCATACGGCACACCGCGTTTTGTCCGATGCATCCGTCCACAGGAGGTGCTCCGGTGGAGGCATTATGAACGGGATGAAGGAAGGTCTTACCGCACCAGTGCTGAGCTGCCTGGCGGTAGGTAATGTTGAGACGGCAGGGCTTGCGGGAGAGGTGGAAGGAGCTTGCTGCGAGCACCACCTCGTTGAAGAAGTGATGAGCATGGCGTACGTAAGGTGTGAGAAAATTTATGCCGAGGAAACTCAGATGCTGTCAAAGCGAGAGGGTTCCGTAGGAAAGTATCTCCGTGGCCATGTCCCTAAAGCGGTCGATGTGCCGTAAGGTTGGGGCGATGGACCCGGCCTCGCCGTTGAGTGTGACCCCCAAGAAGTCGATCTGCTAGGTGGGTTCTAGAATAGAAGGTCGCAGGCCGTCTGGGTGTTGCGCCGGCAGTAAAGTGCTGTCGGTGCCCAGAGTAGCCAGTCGTCGATGTAGAAAGCCGCATCTATCCTTTGCTGGTGGAGTAAACGAAGGGGTAGTTTCGCGACCGCTGTAAAGATTTTTGGTCCCAGGTTGAGACCGAATGGGAGGACCAGAAAGAAAAACAGTTGGCCTCGAAGTTTGAAGGCCAGGAACTTTTGGAACCTGGGATGAATTGGGATGTGCGGGAAGGCGACCTTGATATCCAACTTCGTGAACCAGAGAGGGGGCTTCAGCACTGCCCGTATGCGCTGCGGGTGGGACATGCGGAACGTGGATAGCGGGAGGTATTTGTTGAGTTTGGAGAGGTCGATCACCAGGCGATCTCCTCTCGAGGCCTTGGGGACCGCAAAGATGCGAGATACAAAAGCCGGTTGTCTAGACACCGCCTTGACTATGCCCTTCCCCAGAAAATACGATACAAGGGGTTCTAGAACGTCCTCGCCTGTCGGTGAGAGACTGTGTGATCAAGTGGGGGAGTCGTGGAGTCCATTTCCAGGAGAGGCCTGTGGCAATAATGCGTTTGATCAAAGGCGTGGCCTTGGTCCAGTGCGCGAGGCGGTTCCTGAGGGTCGCCGGCGGAACGTCAGAGTTTGCGGAAGGTGGGGAGGGGGGGGAGGGAGGGCGGTTCAGTTCTTTGGTTAGCTCTGGGCTGCGAACGGGATGGGGAAGGTCGTTTGCGTGCCGAGGTTCCCCGACCTCCCCTCTTTGGAACATACTGGGTGCGTCCTCGGGCCCACAGGGCAGGAGGAGCGGGGCCTTGAGCTTGTATGATTGGCACTGGAGACCACCCGCCTACCTTGGGGTTGCCTAGCGTCGTGCTGGAACGTAGGGCGCGCCCCGGGCGGTGCGGGACGGCCCCGAAAGGAGCTTCTTGCCATCCAGCCTCGGCTATGGAGGGAATGCTGCGCAACAGCTTCCCGGTGTTGCGAGAGTCTCCGTGGTGCAGGGGCAACGAAACCTGAAGTGGAGGGACCATAAAGAAGAGGACCTCTGTCCTGCTACGGAAGGTGTCCAGCGCCGGAATAGCCTGTAATATTGCCTCGTTGGTGAATAGTTGAGGTTCAAATACCGACCCTGCTGGACGGATTCCTGAGCCAGCGTGTCCAGCGTTTGAAGGCGAATCTGGTATCTGTGGTGAGCTCCGACAGACAACGCAGTGACTGAGGGGTAACTGGCGTGCTATCGGTTAGGACAGGAGTCCGGATGCGCTCAAGAATCCCCATCAGTGATGCGCAGAGGGCAGGGTTTGAGCAGCCTGAGTGCGGAGTTGGAAGTCCTTGGTACGTGCTTCTATGGTAATGTGATGGACTGGGAAAGCGATCTTATCCTTTTGTGGTTTCGAAGTGAGTCTTTGGAGAGAGGGTCGGAGCATTCAAGAACTCCATCAGGGACCTGACTACGGGGCTGTGTGCTGTGAGAGCAATGTGCGACTTCGACCACGCGTCAACGTCTTTCGGCCCCGAACCGGTGGGCAGGGTGGTATTGATTTGCGCGAGGAGTTGGGGTAGTGCATTTGGGATACGTTAAAGATCGAACAAACCGTCCTCTCTGATGGTCACCCTCCGATGGGAGGGTTGCTCGACCGCAATGACACTCTTGAGAAGCTGGAGAGAGAGCTTCTTCGAACCCGCTGGCGGCAGAAAAGGGGTGGACCTCCGGAAGAGTAGCTGAAACGCAGTGCTGGTCAAGTCCACCGGGGAGGAAATAAAGTTAGAGCCTCTCTCATGAACCTTGATCAGATTGTGAGAGGGCTTTGTGGTGTAGACCTCATAGTCGCAGCTCACCAATCCCTCTGTGTACGTCGCGCTGAGGGGAGGTACATATCACCTCTCCTCCGGAGAAGGGGAGAGGCGAAGGGCGGTGTTTCGTCATTGGGGAGTTCCCCCTGAGTGCGCCTGGGTACCGTCCGAAAGGGGGGGAAAGTTGTGAGGGTACTGGAAAGGTCTGGTGCCGTGAACGCGGTCTGCCCGAATCTGGTAAGGGTGTGCGTGGTGAGTCGGGACGGGGTGAACGAGTGGGCGAGCGGAGGAAGGGGAAGTGGCATGTGGCGAAAGGCGGGGGTGTTCTCCCCCGAGATGCGCCCCCGTTCCCCCTTAAGTAGTTCAAACGTCGTCCCCCTCTTCCTCGCCGTGATAGTGATAGGGTCCCACCTCGTACTCTTCGTTGCCTCCCCATCCGTGATCCCGTCTTTCAAGATCGTAGAGCCTGGCCTCCATTTCGTTGAAAAAGGACTGGAGACGAGCCTCGAATCGATATTCGATAGAAACGAGTGCCAAAGTACCTTGTCGAGCTTCGTGGCCATGGCTGAACTAGGGGGTGCGGTGGCCGGGGCGTCTTCGGTAGTGGGCGGAGCTTGATGGGTGGCGAGTGGTCCATATCGAGGGCTGAGCGAGGCCGCGGTCGACACTCCCTTACGTGCCCATGTGCGATCCCGCGCGGATGCCTGAGCCTACTCAGTTATGTTTATTGACAAAATTTTTAGTGATGGCGAAATTTGTGTGTGGACAAATTTTTGTTTCCACAAAATTCTTCAGTCGACAAATTTATGTGTCAACAAATTTTTAGTGTTGACAAAATTGTTTGTCAACAAAAGTGTTTCTCACCTTGGTTGCCTCAAGACCACTCCACACCCCAGGAAGGCCAGAGTGCAGAGCATGACAGGAGGCACAAATGCCACAGTACGCCTGACTGCAAAAGACTGGCAAAATAATGGAGCGGAAAAAACCTGGAAATTTGTGCTTCAGGCAACTGATCATACAGCAGTTCTGTTAGTCGGAAAATAAAACATACACATG
>SDVV010021257.1:0-13165 GCA_016164225.1 Gammarus roeselii
CAGACATAAATGTTTCCCTATCGAAATATTTTTAACTTTGTGCCCAAAGGCAATCGTTTCTTTGACTTGTGTCAAGGGCGGCACTGTCCTTGCAATCGTCCACTGAGACCAGAATAGCAGCACCAGAGCACATTGTGGGTTCCAGCGCTCTATCTGATATTTGGTCCTAGCCGAGTCTAGATCCTGCCTTCATAATAATTCAAAGCCTCACTCTGTAATTGCTCTGCCTTGGTCCATCCCCATTCCAAATCTTGTATCCTCCAGAGCGGTTGTGGACTCGTGTACGGGCGATACAGCAACGGCATCGATACAGCATTCTTTCTAGATTTGGTTGTAGAGGTATAACTTTGTTATTAAAAATAGCCTAATTTAGTAGACTGCACTAACTTTTTATTTGTTGTATAAACGTTATTATTCATATTATTATTTTTATGTGAATTAAAAATGAAATGACGATGTATATGCAACGAATGGATATCCCCCTGTTACTCTATATCAGTTTAGAGGCAGCAAGTATGAAGGTGAAAAAAGCCGCCTCAACCAAGGAGAAAATTATAAATGCAACGAACTGACAATTTTTGCAAATGGAAGACCAACTAGGCTGGAAGGAATTCCAAAATGTTGGTATGGCGGGAAAACGGCTGGAAATCGTGAGTTGCACAAATAAATGTTTGCTAAGAACTAGATGTTACCCAGGAAGAATTGTTGGTGGGAACTGGAACCAGCAATGGACTGAGATGACCCGACCAATTTGTAGTTACTCGTTCGTTTCTAGTGTTGTTGAATGGTACGGCTTAAAAAACAAGAGGACACCTTAGTGACGCTCAAATTAGGACTGCATTGCTTGTTGACAGCAAATTATTTCAGCATCAGTCAGTGAGTATTCGTTACTTGTTGTAGCGGTTGTTGATGAACTCATTAATCGTTGCCATTTTCATTTGTGTATATTCTGGTTCAAATTGTTATCCACAGATTTTTTTACCATCTACAAATTAGCAACACCCCAAGTCAAACAACAGAATGACTACCAAATAATTGTAACGGACCAGGGCTGCTTACAAGTCCACCTTTGACGTTGGTTGGATTTTACCAAGGTCTTATGAATTTTAGGCGCGAAACATTGTTCAGTCCCCAACGCTTAGAATCGTACATTTATTTTAACACGATTTACATGCAGCTGGGGAATAATAGGAATTCAGCTGCTTTGTTATCATCCAACAAAACTTTTATGTTTCAGAAACTAGATTTCCTGTGGAAAAACTATTCGTTTTCCTCTTCGATGTAGTTTCACCTGCCTTCAGAAGTTCCAATGAGGTTATGAACACGAAGACATTTTTTTTCTACAGATTGACCAGTTTGAATTTGATGAAACGAGATATAGATTCTAAACTGGAACCTAATATTTCCACAGAAATTATCGAGTTTTACCAATTTCATCTTAAAACTTCAATAATAAAGAAAGTCTTTTAATGGCCTGCTTCCGAGAAGCCTGACTGGGAACTTTGTAAGCCAATCAATTTATCAGAAAACCTTCTACCATGCACTATAAAGGAGTATAGCCTGTTCTATACAGTGCAGTCGTGAATAATAGACACACACCATAACGAACTATTCTATCCAGGCAATCAATTTTTGCGTTCCATTGGAATAACAAATTTATGAATCGCAATAAAAATAACCCGTATTTGAAAAGATTGTGTATCATTATTGCGATGAGTAATTTATTCCTTAGCTACGAAATTCATTATATCAATAAAATAGTTTCTTAAATTTATATCATTTAGTGTATATCGAGTGAGCTATGTGTTTAAATGCACCAGCATTGGTGCCTATTCAATCACAGAGAAGGCCTAAGCAGTTGATAGTCCTCGTACAGACACCTCATGCCGTACCGGGCCCAATACTGTATCTTGATACGTTTGGAAGATAGTTTGGCAGATTTTCCGATGTCGAATTTGTTCAGAGTAATTTTTGAAAACTGATACATTATATTATTCAGCAATGAGAGCAGTCACGCTTCAAACTGCAGCCACCCTCAGGACTGCAGCTATCTTTCTGACTGCAGCCCTCCTCCTGACTGCAGCCCTCCTCCTGACTGCAGCAACCCTCAACGCTCGGTTGACTCTGAAAGCGGCCACTTATATATTAACATCGTCCAAACGAATACAAAAGAGCCCGTTTGAGAGTCTAGGCTGAAGAGTCTCGGGGGGATTTTTCTCTTTATTATATTTGTCGCCATCGTTGCAATGGGCTTCTATTAGGATTAGACAGTTTAAATTCCTTGATTGTACGCAAATTATTAAGTCAATTTCCAGTTACCATCCTATTTTTTGAATAGATAATAATCCATGGCCACTCTCTTGGACATTGTATGTCCAGCGTTGAAGCTCTCGTTGCGGCCTCCGGTGTTCGAGATCAGCATCAATATCTGCGCGATTGCTCTCGCCCCATATATTGCCCCTCTATATGGTGTGTTCATCAATAGCATTCTCCCATCTATAAGTTCTCTCAATCCAAATATCTGATCCAGCACTGACCTAATTAAATATCTTGCCACATATCTACATTATCATATTTTAACCCCGTAATGGACGCCCCATTTCAGGAGCAAATATATCCAGTGACTTGCATTGACGTATGGAAATTTATCATTTCACAAAAAAAAATAACGTTGCGCCTCTGTTTACCAATACGTAAACGTCGACTAGATGAATGAGACGACGATAGAAAGATATCGATACATTTCTGATAACCCGTCGTTTTATCAAATATTGAAACACACAATTGTAAGTTGCTATTAGCTCGGGATTATCAATGCAACGAAGTCACTAATTTCGCCCTATTTGCCTCAAAGTGAGGCTTAACATATTATAATGACTACATATTTACAAACAAAACTTGGGACACTGAAACCATGAAATATTCTTATAACTGTTTCACCTGTTTCAACTGTTTTACCCGTTTCAGCAGTTTCATCTGCTTTAATTCATTAATTAGCTTGACATTCTGTTTATTTTTTAAGTGCCCCATCCTCCGCCGATTGTCGCAGGCCCAAAACATTGGGATTTTTTCTGTGTTATTTAATTGAGCGTTGAAATGATTTTAAACTTAGTGTGCGAATTTTAGTTACGACAGAACTTCATTGTCACAAAAATGATCGAATTACATACAAAAGTCACTGCACAGCACTGTCACTTGAGTGAATGCGCTTCATTTGAATTAAAATATGAATCCCGATTCTCGATAATAGTAGTCACTCGAGTGTCTTGAGAGGATGGTGATTTTCCCACTGCACTGTCCGACATTTTCGGGACAATAGTCAAACAAGGACAATCGAACGCTCTTCTCTATGGGCGTACACCCCACAATAGAGGGGAGCTTTTTGTGGTCGAACTGAGGTGTGCGACTGAGATTAGTGGGAGATCATTTAAAAATATCTTGAAGTGTGCAAACATCATTTGAAAAAAAATTAGGGTTCAGATAACTAAAAACCATGGACGCTGCAGTCAAGTCTTAAGAACATTGATTTTTATTCGTCCACATAATACAACAATTCATATGAAGACTATGTTTTCATTCGGAATTGATGTTTTTGGAACAAAACAATTCCGAAAATTGTTCAAATGCGGCTCATAATACCGATAAATATATTTATACCAGATAATTTTAAAAAGTCAATAATCGTGAGGAATAAAAAATTACTAATATCATTGACATATTTATTTTTCCGATAGAATATAAAGTCCTCTCGTTCAGTTTTTTTTCTGTTTAGTGGTCATCATCGTCTCTCGTTTAACTGATCAGATTTATAAATGTTACCCAAAGTTTTTTTTCAATAACATGTACATATTCTATTATTAAATTTAGTCAGTGTCCGATAGACTACTTCTAATCAAAAAGAGGTATCGGTCGTGCAGATTGTTCTCGTATTATCTGGCAACTTGAACTCCGAGTACTGAAAGAGTTTCGTCATAACAACATAGAATACGACAAGGCACATGCTCGAAACTAAATTATACCAAGCCATACAATGCACAAACTAAATTAGGTCAATGTAAAAAATACGGACGGCCCGACAGTCCCCCCCAAAAAAAATATTTCGTCTACCTCCCACGAGACCGACAATATAAACACTGCTACATGCATGGGTCTGACAGGAAGAATCGACTTTAAATTCTTTATCCGACAGTAGGAATCGTCTGACAATGGTAGGTCCGACAATTCGAACCGACCGATAATTCTGGGTACGATTATAAAATCCGTTCTTCAATCCTGAGTTCGACAGAAGGACAGGGCGGCAACCACGTATTGACTCTCGACTGTCCGCCAATAACGATTCCGCAATAAGGGCCTTGCAGCAACCACGTATTACCCTGGACCCGCCAATCAAGGTTTCGCAATAAGTGTCTTGCAGCAATTATGTATTAACCATGGACGGGCCGCCAATCATGGTTTCGCAATACGTGTCTTGCAGCAACCCCGTTTTAACCCTGGGTTTCCGCCAAGCATGGTTTCGTAATAATTGTCTTTCAGCAACCACGTATTAACCCTGGACCCGCCAATCATAGTTTCGTAATAAATGTCTTGCAGCAACCTGGACAGGCCGTCAATCATGGTTTCGAAATAAGGGCCTTGCAGCACTTACGTATTAATCCTGGACTGGCCGCCAATCATGATTTCACAATAAGGGCCGTGTATCAATCACGTATTAATCCTGGACTGACCGACGTCAATGGAATTGTAACTCCTTGGAATTTGGTAAATGAGGCAATTTTTTGACACATGTTGCAACCAGAGATATTACTTGTTACGTGAGTTTCCGTCAATTTTTTTCACACAAAGTGGATTAGTATTGAGTAAGCTTCATTATGATCATAGTCATAATAACCATTATAATTAAAATAAGAGTAATTTATTACTAATTATGATACTATTCATAATTATATAATAAATAAAACATAAATACAAATGAAATTAATAACATTTATAATAATAATAATGATTAGTATAATAATTATATCAATAAAATTTATTATACTAACTATCATAACAATAGCAGTATAAATTTTTATTAATAATGATACCATCAATAATATTCGTAAAGGTCTGTATTGAAACACTCGATGGTCAATTAATGCTAAGAAAGAAACATGAAATTCATGACGTAAATTGATAAGTTGAGATAAGTGACCAGTGTACGTAGATAATTTAATATCCGTTTCCCACATGGAAATGTAGTGGAAAAAGATATGTTCGAGAAGTAAAGCATTTAACCACTTATCGATCGCCTAACATAATCATGGCAGTATCCCAACCTTACATCAACATACATACAAATGGCCCTTAACAATGCTAGGCAGATAGGAATAAAACAATATTCATAGTTATAACGGGATTGTCCTGTACCAATGAAAATTTTTACCACGTGTATTTCCTTGTGTATAATTTGTATCCCTCACTATTATTTAACATGGCCTTCAGGAAATATGTGATTCGTTATCGGCCGACAGTCATATGATTATGTCAATATTCACGCCAGGACAAAATCTGATAAAGTCTACGTTATTTCATTCGAAGATTTGACTACTTCGGAATAGGGGAATTTTGTGCTCAAAAGCCTTAGTTGTGTTTTGCAAATCATATACTGGTGACACGCCTTAAATGGATATAAATAGTTGTTATATTTATTGTAAACAAATTTATTTAATTCACTGCAGGAAATTATAAGAGTAATTTTTATGAACGTAAGCAGTTAGAAAGACATCTGCATGTTTGGACTGATCCATGAATAGGATACTTGCTACCGACGTTCAGGTAAACCCGACAATAAAATATAATTCTTTTGGATGTGAATGTAAAGACTACTGTTTTTTTTGTTTCTTTTGAGAAAGGGTAACGTACACAATGGTGTTGTGGAGGTTTTATCGAAATAAATCAGTAAAAATGGGAAAATCGTATTGATTAAATGTTGTAAAATAGAACCACAATATAATGAAAATCATGATAAATGAAATAACAAACAGAAACATCCTAAGACGAAACTAGAACTATAATGTTGCTTAATGACACTTAATGGTCCCCGGCAGCTTTCTTCTCAGCTCCCTCTTCATCGACGAAGAAGTGGCGGTAACCGAGGTTATCACCGTGGGGCATGAAGCCAAACATCGCATATGATTGATATTAACATGTTGTTCTGTTAAACCATACGTTAACATCCTCCAAGAAGAAAGTTCACAACGACATTCATATGTGTAAGCTGTGCGTTTGTGATACATATATACGCAACACATTTACACTACATGAACGAGCTTTCCGTGTGGTATTTCCGAAGAGCGCTGAATAGGAATGTGTCGAGCATACAAATGCTCTTTTTATTATTCGTGCACCAACTTTTCTCATCAGTTCTTAAACTGCGTCCATCAATGAGCGCTCTTTCCGATCAGTTCACAGTTGCTCACAATCTTTTCTCGCTCTGAGTGAGACCATTTTTCTAAACGCATGTAAATTTGGTCTTCCATGACCAGCATTTATTATTCACTATTCTGCCATTGTTCGGTATTGCTTTACAAGGACTGGTACTCCAATCAAAGCCGGTGACTTATGATGCTTTTATATTAAACAAATATTAAATCATGATACAATCTTAACTGGAATAGGATTGCCCTCACTGGCATACCTGACCCAATGATGGGATGTTCAGGGACACTTGTTCAATACTGTAAACAGAGCGACGAGGAAACAATCTTGTCACGTCTTCTCATCACGCATTCTCTTTCCTGTACAAGATGATGGAGCCCTGAAATAAAGATTAGTTTCCTTTCCAGATGCAACTTTGAGAAGGCAACAGGAGAGTAAAGCTATTACATCCAGCACGCAGGACCAGGAGAGTGGAGCAAGCATTAGCACGCTGGACCAGGAGAGTGGAGCAAGCATTAGCACGCAGGACCGGGAGAGTGGAGCAAGCATTAGCACGCAGGATCAGGAGAGTGGAGCAAGCATTAGCACGCAGGATCTGGAGAGTGGAGCAAGCATTAGCACGCAGGACCAGGAGAGTGGAGCAAGCATTAGCACGCGGAACCAGGAGAGTGGAGCAAGCATTAGCACGCAGGATCAGGAGAGTGGAGCAAGCATTAGCACGCAGGACCAGGAGAGTGGAGCAAGCATTAGCACGCAGAACCAGGAGAGTGGAGCAAGCATTAGCACGCAGGACCAGGAGAGTGGAGCAAGCATTAGCACGCAGGACCAGGAGAGTGGAGCTTGTATCCTGCAGAAATTAAAGTGACTCCAGAATGTGTTATAACGAATCAGCGATTGCCATGCCATCGAGCACCGTATCACGAGGCAGTTGGATTTCGTTCTTTTTCCGGTAATTATATTTCATGTAAGTCATTATCTTCAACAATGTTATAATTTTATTAAGAAATGATTATCTTTTCACACAAAATCTTTTTTACATATTTTCTAAAATGTTTTGCCAGAATATTGATAGCATAGGATCAACAAACTTGTCAACAAGTATCTATTTCTTATCCCTTGGAAGGATACGTTTAGTAAGATTCCAGCGTCCGATATTTCAAAAATGCAGATCACAACTGTGATCTGTGTTTTTTGGCGGACTATTGTGTTTGTTGGCGGAGTATTGTTTCATCCTCGCATATTTAGTGACAATTTAGTCATAGTGCTCGTATAGACACGCTCAAATTTGATATTAATGAGAAGCACACTCCTCACAATTACCCATGTGAAAAAAATGTATGTATATCTATTTTCTTTATGTTATTCCTACCGTTATTGTATTAATCACTGGGTTTTAAAGAGTCAAATTTCTGTCACAGAGTGTAACAATATGGACAAAGGTAGTAAGTGGAATCAACAAAATGAAATTGTTTATGTAAAATTGGATTTTAATCCATGTTTCTTCAGAGCAGCTGTATACATATTGTCAATAATACATATGATATCATTTCCCTTTCATTCAATATTTGTCCACCACTTAAACAAAGTAAGGAAAGCTTATCATTTAAAAATTGAATAAAATGGCTCGTTCCTTTTTTATCTCCTCTGAACACTCCATGTTTGTTTGCCAGTTAAACGTCACATGATAAAGCAGAGCCGGTTCAATTATCAAATACCAAGTCAATTGAAGGTTTCAATAGTTCTGATTTATTTCCAGTACTCCCCAGGGACCGGTTGGGTAATGGATAGAACACTTTTTATTTAACATTTAAACTCTGGAAATTTGTTTGCTCCCGAGGCGCTAATGATTACAATTGTTTTTCGATAAGAGCTATTTTTCATGGCACAGAAGTCATACCTTCCCTTGAAATATTGCAAATATTTCCGTAGTAACGTCGTTGGATGTCGCTTTCTAAATACATTACTTGGGTAGTTAAGCTAAAATATTTCACATGCTGGTGTAAATGATTCGATCGTGCTGTCAATTAGTTAAATAAACTACCTAAAAGTCGAAAGGGTTGACAATTTTTATTATGGAACTTCATAAATTTGTCCGGTTGAAAAAATGAATTTACACAACGCTGCAACAAAATTTATCATAAGCAATCGTTATTCGATCGGCTACTTAGTACATATGTTGGCCGTGACTGTACTTCCGTTCGTTACAATGTTAACAAGTCTTCATGACCATCCTGATAAATATGGCAAAATCAGTAACCGTGCGTTACACACTGCGGCGCCACCAACGAGGAAGGTTTCTCAGCGGCACATTACGTCCTGAAATATTGATCATCAGTACCGTGAAATAATTCCTTGTCAGTGTGATACTGAGTTTTGGGAGAACAGGAGTGGTCTCTTTGTCGTTTGTTAGACCTTGTAAAATTAAATCTGTTTTTTTTTATGCTGGTGTTTGTTTGTTTTCTTTTATTTTCTTATTGACTAGTCTTCAAATAAAACTAAAGGGCTTGCAAATTATACGTAGCTTCAAATTAACGTCGAAGTGGTTGTTAACGAAACAGTAGTGATTTGTGAATGGAAGATTGATTGTGTTTAAACTTATTCAGTAAATAATGAATTTGAAAAAAGTTTGAAATCGTTAAGACAACTCATTCACAATTTTTTTGTTATCATTGATTGCATATTATGGTTTTGATTGCTTCAAGAATTCACATCAGCTTCCAAGGGTCAATGCACAGTTTCCTTCTCTCCAACTTTTGAGAAAAATTGTTTGCTGTGTATCGATAAAAATCGCGTCATGGTTGAATCCCGAGGCATAATACAATACTTTTTTGCCGCTCACGTTGTTTATTTCAGTTGGCAGATTGGTGAAAGTGTTTAAAACAATCAGCCAGCCTTTACAATTTACTCGGCACTAAATAAAGCCGAACTATTTTTCAACTGTTATTTCAAGGAGTGATTTACCTTTCTACAATATAATTAGAAGAGCATTTCAATTGATGGAAAGTAACAACGTATATCGTTATACATCTGTGTGCGGCTGCGTCGTGGGGCATTTGCTGGATACTTGTCCAACTTTTCTCGTGAATATCGGTCCAAGTTGATGGGAGATAAAACAATATGCAGTATTCTATCAACACTGTCTGACATTAGTTAGAGCTGTCATAAGGAATACAGCCTCGCTGCCACCGCTCCCATTCTGTGTTCCCTCCGGACCTGCAATATACAAATACAGTCGTTTGGCATCTTGATTGTTTGCCTGTAGTTGGCAATACTCTGTAATAGAATAAGCAGGCAATAACATCTCGATATATATTCCAACGTGGTGGAGTGTTATTGGATTTCAATATAATGACAGGATATTTTGAATCACCACGATTGTATTAACTTGATATGAGTTATCCGTCCATGAGCAATAGTGAGTACTATAATTTCATACAGAAGAGATATAAACTGTATAAGGAAATACTGCCAATTACAGCTCCGTGATGACTACGCACGATGATGGCATGCAAAGGGGGTGGGACGGCAAGTCAAGGATTACAGCTCTGTGATGGCTACGCACGATGATGGCACGCACAAGGGGTGGGATGGCAAGGCAAGGATTACAGCTCTGTGATGGCTACGCACGATGATGGCACGCAAAGGGGGTGGGATGAAAAGGCAAGGATTACAGCTCTGTGATGGCTACGCAAGATGATGGCACGCACAGGAGGGGAGGATTGCAAGGCAAGGATTACATCTTTGTGATGGCTACGCACAATGAAGGCACGCAAAGGGGGTGGGATGGCAAGGCAACGATAGACGCTTAAGCAGCAAACTGTATAGACATGATTAGTTTTTTCAGGATTATTTATTTCGGTCAAAGGAAGTGGCAAGAAATTCGGATCAATTAACGTAAGAGCTCCCTTGAAAATGAGCTGCTGGTCAAGATTGGACCACGCGAGTATGTAATTGGTCCACGTAAGTAATTACTCCTATGTATTCCTACGATACTGATGGCCGAGTGGTTGGTGTTCAGGACTCGAATTCCTGCGACGCGCGATCGAATCATGGCTAAGGACTTATGTTGTTCCAATGATGAATTCCCGGTTCATTTACATCAGTATCCCAGGGATATTGCTGGTATGATTTTTCTGCAGTCCTGAAGTCCATCGTGTACCTCATAATTGTCAGTTGGATTCTCCGAATCACAAAAGATTTAAACAAAATTGAGCGCCTGATTTTTTATTGTAACTGTGCATTGAGTACTCTCTTCATCAAATTTTATTTCGATATTATATTAATCGATGTGCTTGGTAACAATCATTAGCGTTTAGAGTTTTCAACCCGTTTACCAGGAACAGTTATAGACTCGCATCTTTGTCTGATTTTCCAAAGTTTTATACAATCGACTGATGTTCATTTTCTTGTTTGATGAGTGAGTGAAACTATCGTATACACGTCGTCTGCCTCTTTGTTATAGTACAGATATATCGCAGGGCATAGCCGTCAGGTTGATGAAAATGTTAATAACTTTATTTAATGCCTTTCTCATCATATGGTGATACGTAATTGCCAATTTGTTTAGTTGGGCCAGTGTGCTTCCAGTATTTTGCCCGCCCTCTGTGCTTCCGTCTCACAAATTCCCTCATGACTTCTTTTGAATGCACTAAAAGACATGACAACTTCATGTCCCATTGTCTTGTACATCAAGCCCTAAACCAATAATGAGATGTTTTCTGAATAAAATATGATGTGATCTGGACAACTGCATTAAAATGTTAATTCGTGAGGATCGAAAATAAGAGAGCATTTAATCTTTATTTTTTAAGCCCAATATAACGACTAAGAATTATGCTGTACTGTATAAAAAAAATGTTGTTCAGGATAAATTTTCAGAAAGTTGTGCTTTGAATAACTCATAAATGCATTTATTGTTTTTTTTTCTAATAATTTTTCGTGGGTCATCGGTTCCCATGCTTACGGTACCATTACCAGTGCATGTTTTCGCTCCTACGCACAGCGTGGGAAGATAACAAAGGAATGTTTCATAATAAGAATGTGAGTTTATGCAATTGCAATCATACCACTTTACGTCACTAACAAACAACCACCAAACCAATCATTTTGAAACACCACAATATTTCCTATGTGCGGTTACTAATCTCTATACATGGCTCCTCTATTGCATTAACATGTTGCATCTGAACTCAACTAGAAGTTGTTCATCACACTTTCAATAATAATTAATATAGCATTGTTTACTGCATGATTTACTATTGTTCCAAACTACTATGAGTTCAACCTAATGGATATGACAGCATATCCATGGTTTGGAAGTACTTTTAAATCCTGAAATTAACTCATTAGTCTTATTTTGTCTCATCGCCTCGGCCAAAGTTTCCATCACAATAGCCATAGAAGCCCATTCCATTAAGGCCGGCCTCCATCGCTTTAGCTGACAAAGGCCAATATAATTGGTTAACTGGTCTACTTCAGACGATGTGCGAACTATCTGTGCTGGGCCAGTACAGTTTCACAGCGTGTAATGTTCCGAAACAGCTGACGGTATTGCTATTGATGTGGATTATAATGGTATCTGGCAAGGGATTCTTATGAAAAGTCTTTATAAGAGGCCGATATTCGTATCGAAACTATATATTTAACAAGGTTATTGTATTCCATTTGCATGAACACGTTTCATATAATTTTATTCACACAACAAATTGTATAGACATAGACATACAGCTGTTTCCCCCCTAGTCAGGAGGGTGGCTAAGTTAGGCTGACACAGAGGGTAGAGGCACCCAATCTCCCCGCCAAAAGATCGCCGTGTCCATGCCGAGCCTCGAACTCGCGACATTCAGCACCAGAGGCTGACACTGCAGTCGAACACGCTAGCCACTCGGCCACGGCGGCCACACCACTCGGCCACAGCGGCCCGCTCGGCCACGGCGGAGGGGGCCAACCAATTACAATGAATAAATAGTTCTAATTTATTTCAAAGATGAACGACGAAATGACGTCTCGAGTGCTGTGCCCACTGAGAGTGAGGTACCAAATAGATTCTTAATAACATTGAGATGATAATAATTGAGGTCCTATGAATCGGATTCATATCTTGCTTTGAAATTTACAAACTTGGCGAAAACTTGGTGTAGTACAGCAAATTACTATTTACTGTATGTTACAACTTCAACTTGTCAGCAGTAATAACGGGTTACTCTGCGTTTTCATCTCCGATACATCAATTATAATGAATACTATCAGTAATCGATTATCACTTTTATCACTTTTCACCTACGCACACAAATTGCACAATCCCAAAATTCCACAGTTCTATGTTTCTTTCGTATGCAATATTTGTTTGTCATCTGACTTGGCTTCACATAAACATTGCTAAGAATTCTAATACTCGTCGATCTCGGATTCGAGCTTTGACTTTTCTTTACTCCAAACAAAACGGCTCACCAGGAAGCGGGAGTCGGTGTTTACCTTTCATATAGACATAAAATCAAATAAACTCGTGTTTTTTAATTCGCGGCATTGCAATCATTAAAAGCGTAACAAATGTGAAATGGAGGGATTTTTTCTTCTTTTAGGGTTAACAAAGCTATTTGTAGACAAATTTTCAAATTGAATTCGGTTAATTGAACGGCAAATATTGGAAAGAGACAACTTAGGGTTAATTAGTACGGCAATCAATCGTACTCATCGTATTTACGGTAATGACTTTATAAACATTTTTAAAGGTACAATTTTTTTTTTT
>SDVV010021258.1:0-13165 GCA_016164225.1 Gammarus roeselii
GTGTGTGTGTGTGTGTGTGTGTGTGTGAGGGTGTGTGTGTGTGTGTGTGTGAGTGTGTGTGTGTGTGTGTGTGTGTATGTGTGTGTGTTAATTATCCGATAGTCCAACTGGTGCAACAACGCACGTAAGGGCTTTGCGAGTCCTCTGATTCATCCTCTCGTCAGTCCACGGCTTCTGCCCATAGGCAAGTGGACTTGATCAAAACATTACGCAAAAAGTGGGCACGAGCCATGGGCTCGTGCTCTGGCTAAGTACTGTTGGTCCAGTGCCGGTCACAGCTGATGGACGTGCTGATGTGCTGGAGGGAGTGAAAGTGGGTCCGACGACTGGTTTCTTGGACCCACTTCCCGCCGGCGGGACCCGACGAGTGGCGACCGCTTTGCAGTCCGGGGGGCGGTCTGTGATGGCAAATAGGAGTAGCGTTTTTCTTAGGATACCTCTCTGGGCGGAGACAAATCGATCAACTATTACTGGAGACAGACGCGTGCATAGGATACTCTGCTGGCCCGAAAGTCGCTGGAGGAGCAAAGAGGTTAGAATTCTGACTCCACACATGCCCAAGTGATTTTTTTGTGTGTGCTTACAAGTGTTAATGATGTCAAAAGATAACTACAGGCCTTTCGGCCTTAACTAGGTTGCCTTTTAAAAGAAGAGAGGTTTTTTTCGACATAGAACATCAACGAACGCATCATGTATTTGTGTGGTATCTGTAGTAAAGGATCAAGACGAGAAAATATTGTAGTAGGAAACATCAGTTACCGATGATACTACAAATATATCCAATCCGCACCGGAAGAGAAAGCCACCGACACGCGATGTTGATTTGAGATTGTCTCGGTTTCATTAATCGATAAACCAATGCTGACCGGCATCAAACCAATGCTGACCGGTGTCAAACCAATGCTGACCGGTGGCAAACCTATGCTGACCGGCGTCAAACCAATGCTGACCGGTGGCAAACCAATGCTGACCGGCATCAAACCAATGCTGACCGGTGGCAAACCAATGCTGACCGGTGGCAAACCTATGCTGACCGGCGTCAAACCAATGCTGACCGGTGGCAAACCTATGCTGACCGGCGTCAAACCAATGCTGACCGGTGGCAAACCAATGCTGACCGGCGTCAAACCAATGCTGACCGGTGTCAAACCAATGCTGACCGGTGTCAAACCAATGCTGACCGGTGTCAAACCAATGCTGACCGGTGTCAAAACAATGCTGACCGGTGTCAAACCAATGCTGACCGGTGTCAAACCAATGCTGACCAATGCCCGGCACAATTTTTACCGTGCTGCTGACAGGGCTTTCTTCTTCCTTCCGTCTTTCCCAGAGTAGCTCACCTGTCGGACAGTATACCCTCCTGTCACCTACTGACCCCCGCTTTCACCGCGGGTATGCGGTGCAGCTGCTGCTGGTTAAGGGGCAGGGCGTACCGCATGCAGCAGACGGTGGGCCGCTGTAGCAGGCGGTGTGCCGCTGCAGCAGACGGCGTGCCGCATACATCAGACGGTGGGCCGCATTCAGCAGACGGTAGGCCGCATTCAGCAGATGGTTGGTCGCATTCATCAGACGGTGGGCCGCATTCAGCAGATGGTGGGCCGCATTCATCAGACGGTGTGCCGCATTCATCAGATGGTGGGCTGCATTCATCGGACAGTGGGCCGCATTTAGTAGATGGTGGGCCGCATTCATCAGACCGTGGGCCGCATTCAGCAGATGGTGGGCTGCATTTAGCAGACAGAGTGCCGCTGCAGCAAATGGTGCGCCGCATTCATCAGACGGTGGGCCGCATTCAGCAAATGGTGGGTGGCTTCCAGCAGACGGTGTGCTGCATACAGCATCCGGTGCGCCGCATGCAGCAGAGGGTGCCACTTCAGATGGTGCCACTACAGACGGTGAGTTGCCACTGCAGACAGTGGGCCACAGCTGCAGATGTTGATTCACCAACGTGACGGTGGGCCGCCATCACAGTTGGTGGGTCGCAACCACAGACGATGGGCTGCCACCACAGATGATGCACTGCTACCACAGACGGTGGGCTGCCACTACCAAAGATTGGCCCCCACCACACACAGTATGCGGTCACTTCAGATGGTTTACCGCCACCGCAGATGGTGGGCCGCCACCCGCAGACAATTGGTGTAGCAACATATCTCCTACTGTGTATATTGTTAGAGTGAAGCTATCCAACTGCATAAATTACATTGTGATAGGCTCATTGATATTTTTTTGAATAAACAATGTGAGCAAACATCCTTAATGAACTCTGAAAAGCAATGCGAAATGATATTTGAATTGAACTTGTCACATTTTAAGTATTCATACTGGCAAGATAAATCTATTGTTTTATTGCGGCATTACATGTTCATGACTAATTAGTGTATATTCAGTTCTAATTACCATGAAATGTTAAAATATATGGGCCTCGCGGTGACACACGGATCTCATCCATTGGAGTATGCGTTTCGTTACTTCTTTAGTATCATTCAAGTCTCTGGCAGCTGCACCACAACCAGCCACAGCCAGCGTACCCACACACTCTCCCTTTCAGACGCTTAGCATAGAACATCAGGGGCACTTTCCCCACTATTCGCCATTCGGGCTACGGGTACCTGGCTGGTGACAGGGCAGTCGACTGGGCTGCTTACTGGGCTGCTGACTGAACTTCTGAAATTGACATTCACTGGGCTATTCACAGGGTTGGTTACTGAGCTGCTGACTGGGCTGTTTACTAGGTTACCGACTGGGCGGCTGACGGGACTGTTCATTGGTCTATTCACTGAGCCACTGAGGGGCTAGTGATTGAGCTGCTGCTTGGGTAGTTCAAGTTCACTGAGTTACTGACTGGGCTGCTGATTGGCAACTAATTAGGCTACTGACTAGGCTGTTCAAAGGGCGTTTCACTGATTCCTCACTGGGTTGCTGTCTGGGTTGCTGATTGGGCAGCTGACTGACATGTTGACTGAGCTACTGAATGGGTTGCTGACTGGATGCTGACTGGACTACTGAGAGGGCTGCTCACCAGGCGGATGACTGGGCAGCTGAATGGGCTGCTGATTTAACTGCTGACGGGGCTGCTGACTGGGCTGCCCATTGGACCACTGTGTTGACTTCTCACTGGGTTCCTGACTTGGCTGCTAACTGTGCTGTTGACTGAGCTGCTGATTGTTCTGCTGACTGAAGTGATGACTCTATTTACACAGAGTTGTTCTTTCCTGGGCTGCTGACTGGTCTGTTCAGATGGCTGCTGGGATGCAGACCGAGCTGAAGATTAGGTGGCTGACTGGGCTGTTCACCGGGCTGCTGATTAGGCTTAGGCTGCTCAGTGCTCTGTTCAACGGGTGCTTACTGAGTTGCTTGATAGGCTACTCAATGATAAGCACGATGAGAGGCGCAATGAGCGTTTCTGGCTTTGATTATCATTGGGTTTAATGGGTTGCTCAAATGTCGAAAGGGGTGCTCACTGGGCTGCTCATTGGGTTGAACAAGAAATGGAATGGGTAGATTGGTTTGCTCCCTGTACTGCACTTTGGATTGTAAGAGTTATTGATTGGGTGGATTGGGTTGTCCACTGGCTTGATGATTGGGTTGAATGAGTTATTAAACGGGTCGACTGGGCTGCTCACAGGGCTGCTCATTGGGTTGAAGAAGTCGATTGGGTTGCTCACTGGGTTCTCGGTCATGGATTGTCGTTGAAGCTTTAACTAATCTGGGGATTGTTTTGCTAAATACTTTACTGAATGTGTTTTGTACTTTTACAATGTTGATGATTGTTAGCTGCTTATCACGAACACTTCTGATGGTGTTGCTGAATATTGAAGACCCTATGTGCTCTTTGATAAAGAAGTGAACACTGAATAGGAACCCTGAGTTAGCTGTTGACTAAGAGGCTGTCCAGGGATTGAATTAGACGAATCCTGAGACGGCGGAGAGTGGCGTAGCGGCCAACGGGATGATGACTGTAGACTGGAGTGATCGCTGTCGGCTGCTCACTGGACTGCCGACAGCAGACCTGGCAGCATCGCTGACTATAGACTTCGGATCACGAATAATGACTCAACCACGGAGTTGGTTGGCTGACTTAACCACTGACAGCAATACTGACTGGTCTATTGAGTGGGTTGGCTGACTTACCCACTGACAGCAATACTGACTGGTCTATTGAGTGGGTTGGCTGACTTACCCACTGACAGCAATACTGACTGGTCTATTGAGTGGATTGGCTGACTTACCCACTGACAGCAATACTGACTGGTCTATTGAGTGGGTTAGCTGACTTACCCACTGACAGCTGTACTGAATCGTCGATTCAGTGGTTGGCTGACTTAGCTACTGACAGCTATACTGACTGGTCTATTTAGTGTGTTGGCTGACTTACCCACTGACAGCAATACTGACTGGTCTATTGAGTGGGTTGGCTGACTTACCCACTGACAGCAATACTGACTGGTCTATTGAGTGGGTTGGCTGACTTAGCTACTGACTGCTATACTGACTGACCACTGAGTTAGTTGGCATACTTAGCTACTGCCAGCAATAGACTGGTCTATTAAGTGGGTTGGCTTCCGCAGCCACTGACTGCAATACTGATTGGATATATTCCCTGGCTTAACTGACTTTGCTGCTGCCTTGGAAGCTAGAGGTAACAAGGGAGCTAGAGGTCACATGGGATAGCGTCCTGAAGGAAAAGTCAGCCGCTGGCTTCTTGGACAATAATAACATGAGATAAAGAATTGTTTCATCACATGTTTTTGTTTTAGATCAACGTGAAGCAGCCGCTGATGTTTCTAAGTTTTTTCATTGCTATGACACTTTCTACGCCAACAAATATTTAAATTAAGGGAGTAGCATGTTCATGAACGTAGCTTTTCCTCTCACAATGCAGCTTTTCTATTGATGAGCGATGTCTATATTATTGCAGGCAGTCTGTAGTGGGCTGACGTGGATTGTGGAAGTGTGAACTTGCACCATCCAGCGAGCATCCTGACCATATAAAACAGTTAGCCATTCATTACTCAACGGAAGGTTTTCTTGAGAACGATCGGAATGAATGTTAATCCACGGGCAATTGTCGATCATTTTCATTTACACGTGGATAATTACTTGGGCGTTGAAGTCTCCTGTGGGTTATTTGTATATAACATACATGATGAATATACAGTATATAATTAGCTACATATGCCTGTTATTATCATTCATGATTATTGTATTTATACTTATACAGTATTTCAATCATCATTTTTACTGGTTATGTAATATTCAATTAGAGGTGTGATGCACCGTCCTAGCTGTTGAAAAAGTAGATGAAAACTGCATTTCAAGTGAGATCTGTTCCAATTGCTATTTAGTAATAGTGGACAACATCACCCGATATTGTGGACTAGTAATGTATTCATCTTGATTATTTATTCCTCCGTGGATTAAACGTTGGTATCATTACTAGGAAGCGGCTGGGAGGACGGAATAAAAGTGCAGCAGACACGCGTAAGTTTGTTGTCGTTCAATCAGATCCACCCATCGCATACGGCCTTTCCATAGACCGTAAGATTCTCCTCAAACTCAATAGCAAATTTTTCCACACGAATCAAAGTCATATTTCTGAAGAGCTTCTATAATTTAAGATATCTCAAAATTCCTAAATAATTCCAACATCAAATTGAGCCAAACACAAGACATCACCGACGAAGACACGTGCCCTAGAGCATTGACAAGCGAGTTACGTGGAGGGAGCGAGTTACGTGGAGGGAGCGAGTTACGTGGAGAACTGCATAGCGCTGCTGGGCAGTTCTGGCATAGGAGACAATCATTATAGTGGTCCAAGGAGACCCTACAGCTGACGGACAGGAAGTGAAGGCGACTGTCACATAGCTTGTATGAGTCGTAGTGACGGACAGCTGACGAACAGGAAGTGAAGGCGACGGTCGCATGGCTTGTATGAGTCGCAGTGACGGACAGCTGACGACAGGAAGTGAAGGCGACTGTCACATGGCTTGTATGAGCCGCAGTGACGAACAGCTGACGGACAGGAAGTGAAGGCGACTGTCACATGGCTTGTATGAGCCGCAGAGACGTACAGCTGACGGACATGAAGTGAAGGCGACTGTCACTTGGCTTGTATGAGCCGCTGTGACGGACAGCTGACGGACAGGAAGTGAAGGCGACTGTCACATGGTTTGTATGAGCCGCAGTGACGAACAGCTGACGGGCAGGAAGTGAAGGCGACTGTCACTTGGATCGAATGAGCCGCATTGCTAAACTGGGGGTGGACCAAGCCGCACAGGCACTGGACTGGTGGTGAAACAAGCAGTACAGGCATTGAACCGAGGGTGAACCAAGCCGCACAGGCACCCAACTGGGGGTGAACCAAGGCGCACAGTCACCTAACTGGGGGTGAACCAAGCCGCACAGGCACTTAACTGGGGTGAGCCAAGCCGCACAGGCACCAGACTGGGGGTGGGCCAAGCCTCACAGGCACCGGACTGGGGGTGAACCAAGCCGCACAATCATTGTTCGACTAGGGGGAACCAAGCCGCACAAGCATTGAACTTGAGGTGAACCAAGCCACACAAGCACTGGACTGGAGCTGAGCCAATCCGCACAGTCACCGGACTTGGGGTGAACCAAGCCGCACAGGCATTGGACGGAGGGGAACCAAGCCACACAAGCATTGAACTGGGGGTGAACCAAGCCGCACAGGCATTGGACGGAGGAGAACCAAGCCACACAAGCATTGAACTGGGGGTGAACCATGACGCACAGGCATTGGACTGGGGGGGGGGAGACCAGACCGCACGGACATTGGACTGAGGAGGAGGAAACCAAGCCGCAAAGATGCTGAACTGAGGGTGAACCAAGCCGCACAATCCCCGAACTGGTTTTATATGTCATTGATAAATAAACTGGTGCGGACAAAGAAGCCGGGTTTCTTTAGTACAAAGAAATAATTTGAAATAGATACCGCCCTTATCTTAATACTAAGAAGAAATTGCAACACCCGAACCGAGTTTCTTGGTATTTGCACCACTTCATTAAACGCACGTGACTCTTCATCAATTACTTTGATTGTTTTAATGTTATGCAACAAGTGATTCTGCTGTAATATTAGGACGGTTGTCGTAAGAAAAAATCTGTTTGAAATAAAATAGCATGACAGTCAAACACAGGGAAACGAAACTGCTGACAAATCTGCTGAACAGTTACGTCAAGAACAAATTACATTTGAAATAATGAGTCAAAAAATGGACGCTATTTGCTTCGAGTCTAGACAGAACGCGCTCGTTTACCGACAAAATGAATCATTTGCATCGCTTAGAGCAGAATATTTTATTAGTAATGAAATAAAAACTTCTCGCTGTTTTTCGTAATATGATATATCAGTTCAGTCAATATTGGTTTCGTATGATAATTTTCTTCTCGGGGTACGTTTCATCATACACGTACGTTTCATCAAACACCACGTTCCCGTGATTGGCAAATTTATTTTCTTGTTGAAACACTGTTTTGAGAATGGAATGGCTCGTCCTGCTTAGCTTCCGTTCATCTACTTCGATACGATTTGAAGTGTTTCAGTCCTGAACACTTCCACTATTTTGTGCTCTTTCTAATTTATCGTTTTCTTCGTCATACTGACAATCGTTAATTCTCACATCATCATCACCTATTCCACCATCATTGTATGAGTCGTCTTCCCTCTCTTTTTTAACCTCATTCCTCCCTTGAAGGATGAACTCAATGAAGAACTCTGAGAAGGTACACACCACCAGGTAGGTGTAACCCACGTACAAGAAGTCGTCCAGCCAAGGGTCGGCACTGACCGGACGGAAGTTCTCAATGTTCCCGATGAGCATGGTCCCGATGGAGTTGATGGAGCTCTGCAGGGGCATAAAGCCATCGTGGCTACTGTAGATGAAGGTAGCTACGGCTGAGAGGAGCAACACGACCAAGGACACCATGATCATGAATATGATGGACTTCATGACGGCCCTTCTCATGGACCGGATCACGGTGTTCAAGATGGAACTGGGAAACCATGCTTGTAGAGCCACTTTAATCAGCATAATCATCATCGTGATGATAGTCAACCAGTTGTATAATTCATCAAAAAATGCCAAATTTGGAATTGCGACAACTGTAGTGTGAGTGTTCACCAGGGAAGTGTCTGTTGAGTTACATCCTTGGTTCTCATTATAACTTTTCCACTCTCGATCAAGCGTACTTTTCAACAGCTCAAATTACTGCTGATGCAAGCAGTACAGCCAGACAACGCTGGCAAGAACAACATCAAACAAAGTATTCAAATTGTAGGATGTTGCAATTTATTTCAGAAATCCTCTATTTCTCTTAAAATCAAACACTGTAGAAACACAAGAGTTTAAAATATCGAACCCACACATTAATCCAAAAAGAATTAGAGTCACCGTAGGACACCGAACTACCCACATGTCGGGGTTTAGTTCTCTGGTCAGGGTGGTCTAGTACCACTTCTCCTCGTCAATCCTCTCCCAAAGGAAGGTAAACTCGTAAAAGAAATTCTTGATCCGGTGCCGATACGTTTGGGTGAGACTTAAGGCCCTCGTTGACCTGCTTATCCATCCCCTCAAGGCCAAATCTTTCATTGTATTGAAGAGAAAGCTCTTCACTGAGGCCATTTTGGCACAGGAAACTTTCTAACTCGTGGGATTTAAATCTACAAAGTAGCCTGCATCAGGAACACGACAAAGGTATCCTTCAAGTTCGCCCTTACCAAGGTTTTCAACATACACTTCACCAGGACGTCCCAAATCTTTCATGAGACTGGAAATGTTACCCTTTTCTAGGTCGTCGCAACTTTATTGATAAACATTTTGTGAGTTTGCGTTAAGGTTCACTCTCACTTAATGTAAGGTGATCTGCCCCACTACCTCTGTGTCGTACGAGCTCCGGTAGGCCTTGCTGAGGCGTGTGGTGTAGTTGAACAGTCGGATCTTGATGTCTCTGAGACCGATTATGCTATCACTGCCCTGAATAAACGACGAGTAGGTCTGGTAGTGCTCATGCATCTGCCAGATGTTCCTGGTCATGAGTGTGTAGACCATCAGGCCTAGCAAGCTCGTGGTGAGAAGTGAGCTGCCGCATTGCAGAAACTGCCGTGGAACGCCGCGAAACCTTCCTGTGAAATTCCTTGATGGTGACATCTTGAAAACCTGAACAAAAATATATCCGAAGTTAATGGTCTTTGTATCTTGTATACATGATGAAGTTACAGTTTCCCTGCAACCCGTGGCCACCTGTACATAGCCCATTCTTGTAATTAATTTCATGAGACGGATTTACTTTGTGCAAGATCTTAGATGAACTCGGCTTAGTTTCTTGCCTGGTGAATGTTGTAATTATGGCAAGCAGAACTTCGTGGAGCTCTCCTATTCAAATAATGTCTCTGCCTGCAGCCACACTCAGCATCACAAAACAAGGAGACAAAGGTAAGTTTTGAAACTTATATCAATTTGTTTAAATAATGATTATATTACACAACTTTACACACAAGCATCATGGGCGTTACAAAATTGTTACATTTACCTTATTATACGGTTACAATGATGTATAAGACTCTCACCACCAGTTATAGCACAATCACAAAAACCTTACATAATATAAAAAATAATAAGGCGTACAACTTTATTCTACCTCAGCGTACAGCAATGCGCTCCATCGTATTAACAATGACGATTAGCGCGCCCTTCATCAGAGCAGATAGCAGTGAGAATTCCATTGGAAGAGCTTCCAACTCTGGTCACGAGGCTGTGTGCCTCTAGTCATAAGGCTGTGTGCCTCTAGTCATAAGGCTGTGTGCCTCTAGTCATAAGGCTGTGTGCCTCTAGTCATAAGGCTGTGTGCCTCTAGTCATAAGGCTGTGTGCCTCTAGTCATAAGGCTGTGTGCCTCTAGTCATAAGGCTGTGTGCCTCTAGTCATAAGGCTGTGTGCCTCTAGTCATAAGGCTGTGTGCCTCTAGTCATAAGGCTGTGTGCCTCTAGTCATAAGGCTGTGTGCCGGCTTACGGAACAGTACCTTGATGAGATGTGACTGTCATAAGGCTGTGTGCCTCTAGTCATAAGGCTGTGTGCCGGCTTACGGAACAGTACCTTGATGAGATGTGACTGTCATAAGGCTGTGTGCCGGCTTACGGAACAGTACCTCGATGTGATGTGACTGTCATAAGGCTGTGTGCCTCTAGTCACAAGGCTTTGTGCCGGCTTACGGAGCAGTACCTTGATGTGATGTGACTGACATAAGGCTGCGTGCCGGCTACGGAGCAGTACCTTGATGTGATGTGACTGTCATAAGGATGTGTGCCTCTAGTCACAAGGCTGTGTGCCGGATCACGGAGCAGTACCTTGATGGGATATGACTGTCATAAGGCTGTGTGCCGGCTCACGGAGTAGTACCTTAATGGGATGTGATTGTCATAAGGCTGTGTGCCTCTTATCACAAGGCTGTGTGCCGGTTCACGGAGCAGTACCTTGATGGGATGTGATTGTCATAAGGCTGTGTGCCTCTAGTCACAAGGCTGTGTGCCGGTTCACGGAGCAGTACCTTGATGGGATGTGATTGTCATAAGGCTGTGTGCCTCTAGTCACAAGGCTGTGTGCCGGCTCACGGAGCAGTACCTTGATGAGATGCGACTGTCATAAGGCTGTGTGCCGGCTTACAAAGCAGTACCTTGATGGAATGTGACTGTTTGACAGCAAACTCCTCGCTCGCTGACGTCGAGCATGGGACCCGCAACAGCCAATCATTGTTTATGACCAACCAATGATTAGCAGTGAATACGCAATAGCAATCTCATACGATAGTGTTGATAGTACCATTATTAATATGACCTATCCAACACACTCCTTGTTGTATGCAGCTGAATGACATTCCCATCGTCGAGACACTTGTGAACGGTGAATCAGAATCATCTCAGCATCACAGTATAGTCATCCATGAGAGCTTTCGCTCTCTGTGCCGTTTTCTTCCTTGGTTCATCAAACGAGAAAATAATCTACGGCTTATAAGCAGGAGGGATCGCACACCGTTAATTAATATAATATTATCAATCATTTGTATTTCCTCGAGGTAAAGGAATTCAAACCCAGGATGAGCCAAATAGTTGAATTTGCTATTCGACCTGATACCGTCCGGCTGTGGGATATGTTCAACCATACTGTTTAATTGATCGAAGTTTGCAGGTACCCACACTGGCAACCATCTATTAGGCTGGCGGTATGAACATCCTCCCCCTAGCTCTGTTCCGACCTTTTATAGAATGGCCGCTACTATAGAGCAAGCATGGCGTCTAGTCGTGTACACTCTTAATGAACAAATGGGGCCATAATTCTTTCAATTCCTATTGTTGATCGCCAGTTTGAAGGTTTGAAGGGATGAAGTGGCTGCGACCAGCTAGGCCTCTTTTTTTTACGTGATCAAAAGCGCTAGTGAGTTGAACTTAAATTAACTGTTTATGTGATTTAAATGGTAAGCACACAAGTAAAAAAAGCAGTGCGATGAATAATCTCCATGATAAACATATCTATATACCACAAATATAAAATTGAGTATGTATTTTTAATGGGGTCCATATTGACCGCGCGATTCCCATTCATTCAAATGATTGAATAATTGACTAATGGAACAGCTTCTCCTTAATTGTTGTTTTATTCACGTCATTGTTAGGAATCTTGTACAATTAGAACCATAAAGTGACCCCTCATTTCCTCCCAGGAAGGGTACCGGATAAACGAGTTGCCCGCGCTGGACAAGATGTAGTATCTAAATACATTTCGTAAAATAACTTTAGTCCATTTCCTCAATGAGGTTTGGACAAAATACTCTAGAAACGTATCTGAAATAGTAGTTATGATGTCACGCTATGGCAAGAGGTGACCTGTCACCGTATGGCAAGGGTGTCCTGTCACCGTATGAGAAGTGGTGGGGTAGGGGTGGCGTGGGTGATGGGAAGGGTATCGGCGGTGTGTGGTGTCGGTGTGGCAGGTGTATTGTCTGGTTTAGATGAATGGGTTATTGTGTATATTGTGTATCAGTTGAGATGTTACAGATGTATGCAGCAGGAATAACAGTTTCCCGTTTACAGTTAAATTGCAATTCGATTGCGCTTTTTAATGTAATTCACTACAGACCAATGGGTTAGGATAGGTAAACATGGATACACATTTCAATTTATTAGGTACATAGTGCAGGCTAAAGCTATAGTAAACGCTGAAGATGCCCCAGCAGTGTTTCCTTCAAAGGGTCTTCCTTCGGACCTCCCGGACGTTTCTTTACACGCGTTTAATGAAAGTGTCGATGACACTTTCATTATTTCTAAGGAACAGTCACACACCAACAAATTCTTAGATTATTTGAATAAACAACATTCAAATATTAAATTCACTGTCGAGACGGGGCACAACCTCTTCATCCCTTTTCTTGATGTCAATGTATCGAAGGACCAGAACATCAGAATGCATACCAGTATCTATAGGAAACACACTTTCTCTGGCATGGGCATGAGTTTTTTCTCCCATATCCCTCTACAATACAGGATAACAATATTTAAACATTAATTCACGAGCATACAGCCTTTCTTCCTCCTACCTAGCGTTTCATTAAGAATTCAAATTTCGCGCACCTTTTTTTACAAATAACAGTTACCCAGCTATCTTGTTCGAGAGACATTGTAAGAGATTCATCAATAATATTTTCACTAAGCCCTCCCAAATACTAACTACCAACATGTAAACAGTTTTTCCGTCTGTACTTTGCGATGGCTTGGATTCAATGCCACTTTACACTGAACTACTGAACACACTATCGGACTTTTACCCTCACGTTGAATTCAGCATTGCCTTAAAAAACTCCTTCACCATCGGATCGTTGTTCTGCTCCAAAGATCTGGTCTCTCCCGACGTGCTTTCCGACATCATTGATTGATTTTCTTGAGACAGCTGCCAAGCGTCATATGTCGGGGGCACTAAAAAGAGATTCGGAGAGCGAATGGTTCAACATCTTGGAGTTTCAAGCCGAAAAGGTCCACCTCTCACTACGGTTACCCACTTCTTCCCTCTCAAGCATGCTGAGGATCACAACAACCCATTCAAGACCAAGTTCTTTAAAATCCTCGACCAATCACATAGCAGCTCTAATTTA
>SDVV010021259.1:0-13165 GCA_016164225.1 Gammarus roeselii
AACTGCTTGTACATCGCGGGGGAAACTCAAATAAAGTTTGAAGTCGTCAGCAAAAGCCTTCCACTCACAAGCCACACCCGCTGCAACATGATTGACATATAGCAGGAACAAGAGCGGACCCAGCACAGAACCCTGGGGCACACCACTTGTGACCTCTCGGAAGTCGCTGACAACGCCCCCCACAGAAACACACATTCGCCTTCCCATCAGAAAGCAATGCAGTTGTTTTCTGTAAGGGGGAGGTTGTTGCGTTCTGATCTTGTGAAGCAATGCAGTTGTTTTCTGTAAGGGGGAGGTTGTTGCGTTCTGATCTTGTGAAGTGTTGGAAGATTTTTCATTGTTCTGTTGATTCAGGTTTGTCAACTCTGTTTGAGAGAGCTCCGGATGTTGGCACATGTGGGCATCCTTTCAAGCTGGTGGTTCCTCGCTGTCAGACAGACTATAAACGGAGATTCTTTTATTTTCGCTGTGTGCAGATTTGGAACCAGCTGCCCGCTGATGTGGTGCAGTGTGATTCACTTCGCGGCTTCAAGAGGGCCCTGGCGGAGGAATTGGGGGCAGTGTTGTATAAGTTTTGCTAGACTTAAATTGATGTGATGTTGTTGCTTTGTTTTTGTTGTCGACGGTTGTGTGCAGTTGTTGACTGTCTTCATTGTTTTGTTTGCTTGGGACCTATTGAGCGCATTCCGACCAGCGTCCTGCTGAGGTGTACTGCCTCCCATGCCTGCGTGCCCTGTTGGCGGGGCTGTCTGAGACTGTTCTGAGACTGAGACTGTTGAAGTCTGTGCAGAGGAGGTGGACCAAGGAGATTGATGGGCTGGGTTGAGTGGACTATGGTGAGCGGCTCAAAGCAATGCAGTTGTTTTCTGTAAGGGGGAGGTTGTTGCGTTCTGATCTTGTGAAATGTTGGAAGATTTTTCATTGTTCTGTTGATTCAGGTTTGTCAACTCTGTTTGAGAGAGCTCCGGATGTTGGCACATGTGGGCATCCTTTCAAGATGGCGGTTCCTCGCTGTCAGACAGACTATAAACGGAGATTCTTTTATTTTCGCTGTGTGCAGATTTGGAAACAGCTGCCCGCTAATGTGGTGCAGTGTGATTCACTTCGCGGCTTCAAGAGGGCCCTGGCGGAGGAATTGGGGGCAGTGTTGTATAAGTTTTGCTAGACTAAAATTGATGTGATGTTGTTGCTTTGTTTTTGTTGTCGACGGTTGTGTGCAGTTGTTGACTGTCTTCATTGTTTTGTTTGCTTGGGACCTATTGAGCGCATTCCGACCAGCGTCCTGCTGAGGTGTACTGCCTCCCATGCCTGCGTGCCCTGTTGGCGGGGCTGTGGGGGGCTGCAAAGGTGAGATACAAAGGTCAAGCAATATGCCTAGGACATCCGTAAGTCCATCAATATTTTTTGTCCACTGACTTTGAACTGATGCAAACCTCCTAAGATCAGCAATAAATTTCAATTCCCAACACAGGAGCAGTACTCTAGAACAGGGTGGATATTCAATTATATTCAAAAAGTGATACCATGAAGTCTGGACTCCTATCAACATTGGATCTTGGTAAATTGTCAGCCGGACCTGATTTTTTTTTTTGTACGACTGCATTAACACTAGTGTAATTTCAACTTTGTATTCATAACATCACCATGGTCTCTGTGACTCAACAAAGGACAAGAGAGCCCAATTTATACCAAACCTCATCACCTAAATCATACTAGTCAAAATTTCCATGGGTAAAATGCAACACATCTCATTTGCTGGCATTTAATTTCAGGTTCCAATAAGAGGCCACATCATGAATTAGATTCATAACTAGCTGTAAGGAACTCCTTTGTCACACCAATTTCCCCTGAAAAATTGCAGGTACAACTCATGGTCATTGGCAAAAGCTTTGACTTTGCATGACAGAGGAGAGATAAATTGAACAAATCAGGATTAAAACAGGGCTAAGTACAGAACCCTGCAGCACATCACTAGCAACTGCCCAATAGACACTAACCACCCTCCCACAAAAAACTCTTATTTCTGGCAGTCAACAATCCAGAACAGTGTTTGAGGGAAACCGTTTTTGCAACAGCACAGAGTGGGATACAACATCAAATGTCTTTGAGAAGTCCAGCAAAACTAAGTCTAACAACAAAGTCCCTGATCCACCCAGCAAGATAAATCTCCATAAGTAGGCAGGAACTGATCCTCCGTTGACCTCCCCTTCTTGAATCCAAACTGACCTTCTGATAGGATGCCATTGATCTCCAATCAAGATGGTGTGTTGCATCTCCGTTGAACATTATGAGGTGCGTTGGTCTCGCTTATTTTGTTGTCATTTTTTTTCCTTGTTCATGCGTGCACTAATTCCAGTTCCTAATAGTGCGCACAAATTCCAGTTTCTACAACCTGTGTAAACATTGCTGTTCTCAATATTTAACTGTCGCGAAGGTTCCCTGTATTATTTGTCCCATCCCCACATACTGCCAGGAAGCAAAAAGGTAGCTATTCAGATATTGCCATGTCCCAAAATCTAATGTCAAACTGCTTTTAAATTATAAATCCTCCTTTGTTCAAGTCCATTAGGTACAGTTTCTACTGCAGGCTTTAGCCTCATTTTCACAGAAGAAGCTAACTTGCATAAACAATGGCAAGCATTTGGTTGCCTTCAGCTGGAGATCAGGAGAACAGGACTAGGCTGCCTGGCAGCACCAAAGGAAAGACCTTCAACAAGCTGGCTTCTAGAGGTAATTTGTTCTTGTAGATGGAAAAACTGAAATTTGAATGGTTGTGCAGTCATTTCTACAAAAAAAAATCCTTTCAGACGTTGAACCTACTTGAAATTTGATGCAGCTTCCAATAGTTGTTTTTGACAGAAGAAAACAAGAAATTCAACAAAGAATTGAAATGCTGTAAAGTTAGATAATTCATTTTGAAACATTTATTAGAATAAGCTTTATAGCTACTGTTGAAAAGGAAAGATGGAATTTCCTAATCACACAAATGCAAACCCTAAAGCAAATCTTGTTTGGTCTTGTGTACACGTACCGACCACGCCTTCCATTTCTCTGGTTCCAGTCAGGAATTATCTGCCAATAAGTATGTCCTTGATAGCTAGCTGAAATTACCAATCATGCCCTTCTGCTCAGGTGCAGGCTATGCCAAGAAGGTGTCGGCAACCCCCCAGAAGGGTCTGTCCTACCCCGTGCAACAGCAGGGCCCCGCACTCAGAACCTTCGGTGACATCAGCAACCTGCTGGCCGACAGAGGCGCAGTCATCACACCAGCCAGAGGCAAGCAGCTCAACAAAGGCTTCTCAACTGTAAAGCCTGCTGGTCTTATCAAACCTCAACAGCCCACTCTCGTCGGAGGTGTAACAGGTGAGTGAAGAAGCCAGGATCTGTTTTAATTAATGGGCTTTTTCTTAGCATAATTAATTGATCTTGGATACAGCTTCTCCCATCTCTTGACTACACTAAAATGTCACATTTTGTGCTAACTGAATGTTTGTGAATATATCCTAGTGTTGAAAAATGGCTCTCCAGTTTACTCTCAATCGTCCTAAGCAGTAGCTAAATAGAGTGAAAGTAGAAATGCTGTTCAAGAGCTCAACAGCTTCATTCCAGCAGTTCTGTAATATCTTGGGTAATTTTAGATTCAAAACATTTTTTTTGCTGCAGTGATGAATGTTTGATAATTTTTTGTTTGATTATAAAACTTGATTTGATCATTTGGGGAGAAAAATTGAGGCTACAGACTAGCTGCTGTGTGAACCAATGTGACAAATATTATTTTATTCTAACTGTTCCATGCATACCATACCAAATTACTCAGTTTTTCCAACTAATAACCAGATGAGTGCAGTTAGAAAAGTTTCAAGCATGATTGGTTTGCGTTTTTTTCCTCAAACAGTAGCAACGGGGGTGAGACTTGCTGAAGGTAGCTGATTTTTAAATTTGCCATTAGCTACTGATCATGAATAATTGTCAACCCTGTCCGTGTATGGCGATTTCAATTATTTTCCTTTAAATTCTACTAAAATACGCCAATTGTGTTGATGTCCCATACTGGTTCTTGCAATTCTTATCTAAAGTTCCTATATTTTCTGGAAGCTATGTTCGCCTAATGTGGGTATTTTTCAAATGTACCATTACTGATCGTGAGCAATTGCCAGCCCCCTCGGGGTATACTCCAACCTTGTTGATGTCCTATAAAAGTTCTTACAATTTTTATTGACCAAGCATTTTGTTGCAGAAACTGCGCCTACTCCAATGAAGCCTTTAGACTCCGAGCGAGACTTCTTCCCAGTAATTGCTGAAGTAGAAGGTAATTGTAGGTTCATTCATCACTATTTTGGGAGTGTGTCTCTGTCTTCTGTTGGCGTTCTATGCAAGTATTGCAAGTGATGTGTTATTGATGAAGAGACTACGATTGTTTTATTTGGACTATTTCGCTTATGGCGTGATTGATAACCTTTGCTTCCGACCAGATATTTGTAGGTAGATGAATAAACAAAGGTAGCTATTTTTTTATCCTTCTATATTATTGTTTCATCATTTTTATAACGCTCTTCATGTTGGGATAACGAACTTGGCATAAGTTGATGTTTTGTCACGGAAAGAGAGGAAGGCATTGCTGTGAGTAAAGATATGAGATGGCTACTGGAAGAGTTGAATGTTTAGACTGCATAGTCTGAAACTTAAGTTACCTAATATTTTTGTTTGTTCCAAAATTGCTATTGGGATGCAGCAGTTTCCATTTATCATGGTTAACTATAAGGTAAGAGATTGAAACTACTGAATATTTCACAATTTAGTTTAAATTCACTTTGCACTTCTGCAACCGAATTCTTTTGAAAGACTGTATACCAATTCCATTTTAAATTATCAGTCAAAAAATTCAATCGGGATTTCTATCGATGTAACTTGCAAAGAAAGTCTTGTTGTAAAGTGTAAACTAATTTTTCAAGTTAGTTATACAATGAACTGGCATACATGTGATTCTATCTCTCCCCGAGAGTAAATCGCATGACTCCATGATGATTCTCTCACTTGTCTACTCGCGCTCCTGTGTCAGACTACAGTGACGTGCTGCCGCCCTCTTTCCTGCTGGGGCGTGAGGACATGCAGCGCCTGGTGCAGGAGTGGCGGGGTCTGCAGCGCGCCCCCCGTCCCCTCTCCCCTCTTCGGGCCATGTCCCCCCCTCCCTCTCCCTCGTACCTTCTCGACGAGAGCTGTGCCTGGCCTCGACTCCTGCAGCCATGCGGTAAGGTTCCTCGGCAAGTTAGCCCCCCTCCTCTTCGTCGTTGTGTTCACTGCTTTTCGTCTTGGGTGAAGGGTACCATGTAGGCGAAGCGTACGGTCGCCAAAATTGACTGACTTCTTTAGTAATAGGTCAGTGAAGCTAGCGTTTGACATTTGTTTTTAGTCCCTTGTTTGCGAAATCAAAATAACGATTCCCATTGCTTGCGTCTGTCTGTCAAGATGTCACGCCAAGTATCAAAATGCGGATGTTTCGTCAGTTATGCTCGGATTCGGACGTTCAAGAGCTGAACCTAAAAATACTCCGTACGCCGAGCTCCTCGTCAGTATTTTCGGATTTTTCCCTTTTCAAAAACAGAGATCGACACTAGGCCATTTAATGTAAATTTTAGTGGCTGCTTTTCATGATCTTCACGGTTTACGTGAGACTTATCTAAATGCTAAAGCTTCACCGTTAATGGTTTATGGCATTGATTGCGATGCAGTGTGGCCTAATATAGAGACCGTCATAGTTCGCAGATGATTATTTTTTCTGAAATGAGTGAAGTTTTCTCAAAAACAATCTCGGGGCTTAATAATTTCTAACTCTAGTTCTGATGCTGCTTTCATGGAAGTGATTCTGAAAGATGCAAAGGCTTGTCAACAATAAGGGAATTTCAGTGCTTTTGGGCTAAAATTGATGGCCTAGATTCTCTGAGCCTCACATTAATGCAATGGTATGGTTAATACCGCTGTTAAGAATTCTGCTCGGCCAAAGGCTCGCCAATTCTGGTTCATTTTTATAATATTTTGTAAATAGGCTTTCCCCATGCATGCGTTAGGTTCATAGGTCGCACGGAGTCACGGCTCGACCAGGGGCTAAACCCTCCTAACTCTATTTTCCTCCCCCATCAAGGATTAATTTTTCTTTGATTGCCTCTACTATTCTTCCCTCTTGACCACTCTGTCAATAGTCATTGCACAACGGCCCAAATTTTTCTCTTTTTGTGAGGCTAATAACAGCCAAATTCTGCTGTCTTTTGTGCAACCTTTTTCTACGATAGCTCCTTCATCTTGAAGTATCACAGTATTTATTTCCATTACAGTTTTTTCAACTAATAGAAATTCATACCGATTGCTTGCATTGTTTCGCTGTATAAGGGCGAAGGAGATGAAATTGAATGCTGCAACTCGCAAGGTATCAGTCTGTTATGTGTGGTTGGAGACAGTACGGACTGCGCAATTGTGGAGGAACTGTGTGGCTTTAGGAGTAGTAGAGGGTGTGCCGATCAAATTTTTGCAGTGAGACCGGTCAGTGAGAAGTACCTTGCAAAGGGAAAAGACGGGTTCTGGGCCTTCATGGATCTGGTGCTCATCTCAATTGCTCTGAGCTCTATTCTTAGTTTGACAACTTGATGAACACACTCCCGCCAGAGTACTTCTGTATAGTTTTTTCATTGATGCACCGGATTCATTCTACTGAACCTCCAACTGTTAGCGTACTGTTAAAAGTTGAACTGATCCGTCTGTGCAGGTCTGGAAGCTGTAGAAGAAAACTTCTCGGAGCTTCAATTGATGCCGGTGGACTGGTGATTGAGACGCTCCTTACCCCCTGTGACTGCCTGCCATGCGCGTACGTGAAGCCTCCATCTGTTTCCAACTAGAGACTTGCCTCGTAACTGATGGTGGTGGCGTCCTTCATCGGTTTGAAAGCGAATGTTTCAATATCTGAATGGTCTCTTAAAACACAGGGCACTTTACCTTGGTTTGTTTTTTAAATGTGAAATTTCGCAGGCATGTTTGAAGGCCCGTTCACGAATCTCCGTTCTTGGAAATCTTTCAAGTTTCATTTTGTAGACCTATCCACTAAACGATTTTGTGGATGTATACCCAAAGTTCAAGACTAACAGAGGATGGTCAGGTTATCAAGTGTTCAAAAGGGTAGGATATGTAAGTGACCTACATTATTTAAGGATCGTTTTTTTAAGCATAGCTCCCATGGACGAGTGTGGCAAATTCATAAATGCTTAGAAACATGGTTCACATCGCATTTGTAGGTTCTTTGTATCATTTATTTTCCCCTTCTACCAAAGCATATTGAACTCTATCTTTTTTTTTTCAAATGGAACCAGAAGTTTTACGGCATCCGCTGTGATTTAATCTAGACTAGATTTCAATATTTTGTAGTAAAAACTTTTATACTTGATGATCATTTTAATTTATTCCAGCATCTTGCACTTTTCGTCATAACCTACAAAAAATTTCTTCCCATGTCTTCCAGTATTGTAAGTCATTCGTTATTACCTACAGAAAATTCCTCACAATTTATTCCAATATCATACGCCATTCGTTATTAGCTACAGAAAATACCTTAACATTTGATCCAGTATCTTACGCCATTCGTTATTACAAATAATAGGCCGCATCTCCCAGAAGGGGGGGTGGCCGAGCGCAAGGCGCAGCTCACACTCGCACAACTCAGCCCTTTTGTGCTAAAGGGTCCGGCCGGTACCCCCGCAACATACACTCTGGGTCACGAGTGCAGTCCGAGAATCCGTCGGCAGCAGCAGGGCCGGACAGTTTTCACTGGTTTACCCCCGCCGCGTCTTGATAGCCCCCCACCCCCACCTACCCACGACCATCCCGACAGCATGATGCCAAGGGCGGGAAAGCACATCAGAGCAGCGTCTAAATAAACTATTCACAACCATTCTCCACTCACACCTGTTCATAGCACGCTCTCTCGCCACACCATCCATCCACCCAAACTTCGGTCTACCTCTAGGCCTGCGACCACCCGCCTCTGCATTCATCGCCCTTTTCACCAATCTCCCTTCATCCATCCTCTCAATGTGCCCGAACCATCTCAGAACACGTGAATCCACTCTGTCCTCCAACTTCTTCATCATCCCTGATCTGATTCAAACCACGTCGTTGGTGATCCGGTCTCTCAGCGTTACTCCAGCCATGCTCCTCAAACATTTCATCGCTAAAACATTCAACCTTCTTCTCTCCTCTGCTCTCAGCTCAGTAGAGCACAGTTATTACCTACAGAAAATTCCTTTACAATTTATTCCGGTATCTTACGCCTTTCATTATCTATTTGCAATTCCTATTATCTATTCCAGTATCTTAGAGCTATTCGTTAGTATCTACAAGAAATTCAAAGTTTGCTAAACTGATCCAATTTTGAAATTGACACTTGTGAAACTTTGGTGCACTTTGATATATGAACGGCCCGTGGGTCGGCTTCGCCGAGGATGAAAGCCAACTGGAAGCAATCATCAAATCGCTTTCCCTTCTCCATTCCTGAGTTGGGTCATGACGATCTAGTATCAGAGTTTGATTTTGAAAACGTTTAGGAATACTATCTGCTGTAAATTCATGAACTGTTCCCCCTAACGAGAAAAATATTGTTCATACGGCTTGCCTACTCATCTGTAATGCATTCGAAAGATACCGTTTTCGAAACTTCAGTTTCGTTCACAATCCTCCAAGAATCATGGTCAAATAAAATTATGGAAATCTATTTCAAAGTGCATGCGGGTTTCTTTTCGTAACTGAAGTCTAAGAAAAATATACGCGGCTGAACGGCACTCGGTCGGGCTGTAGGCTAGACATGTCTGTTTGTTCGGTGTAATTGACGATGAAGCGTCCCTGCTCTCTGATGCGGCCCTTCTTATTCTTTTAGGCGTCGCACGGAGAAGCTCGCAAAAACTTTGGTAATACTCAAATCAGTCTTTTTTTTTTTGTACGCGGGAGGTCTCCCCCGCGGAAGCACAGACGTTACATGCCCTTTCTTTCCTCTTCACGTTCCACAATTCTGTCGTACAAAATAATGCTAGTATACTTCTGCGAGAGCTCCCGTTTGTGATTTCGTGAATAAGCGGTGTTTTTCAGTCTGCGCTCGCTCGCGCGTGTGCGGACCATATGTAATGTCTGTGGTTGACCTTTGCCGCGTAACTATAAATCTTCTGATGCGTTGCGGTTGGAGTTGATCTAATTCTTGAGGCCGTGGACCTTGTACCAATTTAGACGATACTACCTGTGCGTACATATCACTCTTCGAGTTTCTGAGGAGGGTGCAGGTGGGTATTCGTTTTGTCAGTCTTTATCTTCCTGAATAAATATTTGTTAATGTAATCGAACAAGGCCGTGTAGTTGTAAACATTGAGTTGCGTTGCTATCTGACTGACTTCGTCCGTGTAACCGTAGACCTTGGATTAGTCTCGACGATGCTACCTGTACGCACTAGCCTGGGTACATAATACTCTTCAAGTTCTAAATGATTGGAAGCGGAGGTCCATTTCGTCTAAGCGTTTTTCTTATGCGCACCAGCGTACATCTGACATCGCTAAAATGTTCAAATTTTTCTAACTTTGAAAGCGTTTTTTCCTTGCACACTGAGGCGTGCGAGCCTACTGGAATCCATGATCATCGAGCCCTACGAGGTAGCCAATTATGATTCGCGTTGAGGCTCTGGTGGAACTGAAGATCAAATCCCCCTCCCAACGCTGTTAAATTCATACACGGAAAAATGTTTATATGTGAAATGCTGGAGTAGAACAGTTGACCATTGCAGTCCATGGATTACTGGCGCTGAGGGCGAGGGTCGCGTCGAGGATGGTAGAGATCAGTCGAAACATGTTGAGCCGAGTCGAGTTGGTCGCGACGAGCCGAGACTGGCCGAAATGATTTGAGACAAGCCGAGATGAGCTGAAACGAGGGGACCCGGGGGACCTTCCGGGATTCTTCGGGCTCTTTTGGGACCCGAGACACCTGTAACCCCACTCCCACCCCAAAATACTAAAGTGAAAATTTGGTTGATACAGTTCACATGATAACTAGCGCAGAGGCCTTCTCGGTATCTACGTTGAACCTACTCTGTATCTACGTTGAACCTACTCTGAATCTACGTTGAACCTATTCTGAATCTACGTTAAATCTACTCAGGATATACGGTAAATCTACCCTATCTACGTTAAACCTATTCGGCATCTACTATTACCTATTCGGGATCTACGTTGAACCTATTCTGAATCTACGTTGAACCTATTCTGAATCTACGTTGAATCTACTCTTAATCTACGCTGCACCTACTCTGCCACTCTTCAATTGCCCTATGGGGGAGTCCGCATTGACTTTGCGTTGGGACTCCGGTGGAAAACCAGAACTACTACTACTCGAGTGAAAATTTTGTTATAACAGTTCACATGATTACTAGCAAAAAGACCTTCTCGGCATCTACTACGTTAAACCTACTCTGTATCTTCTACGTTGAACCTACTCTGTATCTACGTTGAACCTACTCTGTATCTACGTTGAACCTACTCTGTATCTACGTTGAACCTACTCTGTATCTACGTTGAACCTACTCTGTATCTACGTTAAACCAAATCTGTGTACGTCAAATCAACTCTGTATCTACATTAAATCTATTGGGGTGGATGGATGATTATTCATTTTATAGATCATTAACACTTTATTTTAGGACTTTATTATTTCTTATTTCCTGGGCTCTATTATTTATCTGTGCCCTTTTTTCATGGTGATCAATTTTGGATTAGTTATATAAGCCGCCCGCATGGGCCCTGCAGAGTGACGAGCGACGACTTCACGTTGGGCCTCCGGCGTAGCGCGGAAGCGGCTAGTGCTCATACTACGTTAAACCTACTCGGAATCTACGCTAAACATGCTCTGTATCCACGTTGAACCTAGAATTCGCGTTTGTTCACATACGGTTTATTAACTGGTCTTATCAGAGAAACCCTTAGATATCAGAGGCTGGTCCCTAGTTTGTGCTGGGACCTTGAACCGCACGTTCGCTTGCTTTGTTTGTGATACTTTAAATTTAAGAAACTCGGCAAAGCCGGTCAAGAGGCCTCCAAAGTTAACTCCCTGACCCCTGGCGCGAACCAAGGGGCCGATGGGGAGTAGAAAAAAAAAACTTAGGAAGGACCAGCATACCCTCCAGAGTGACGAAGACCAAGATTCCAACGGCCAAGAACATCAGCCTTACAAAGATGACCAGCGCCACCTTCGCAGAAGACGACCGGAGAGACAACCGCATCGACAAGTTGACCAGGAACGTGCAGGAAATAGTTAATCTATTGAGTCAAGCGACCGGCCTCTCTGAGCAGGAAGCGGAAGTTTTCGACGCAGAACCTAGCGCAAATGACGACCGTCAAACGTGACTCGAGGGTCATGTCAAGACCATTTTTCTCCATATCCATGAACTAGTAAAGAACCGATTAACTAAAAAACCCTCAGCTTACGCAAGTACCTCCACGTCCGACGACAACATAGACAACTCTTTACCCCACAAAAACCCCAACCGAGCTCCAAGGGCTGACATCCAATGAACACGACTTGTTCAACAATAGACAACTTTCACGAACACCTGAAGATCGTGTTCGACGCCAACGACAGACCGGATGTTTGTCCATACACTCGGCGAAAAAAACTGGCTCTTTCACTGGCCGCCCAGTTCTGAGCATTGCCACCAGCGGCGACGAAGGCTTTGCCATCTGAGTTGACACAAAACTTCGAAGTGATACATTCCTCTCCAAAACCAGACTGTGAAAAGCATGCAAAATAGTGCCACGCCTGACTTTCTTGATGAATTCAGGTTTGATCTACGTTGAAGAAATCCCGAAGGGGGAAATCGAGAGAACATTGTTGAGGTTCTGGTGGAAATGAGGCTCAAATCAAATAAAACCTTCCGTTACACGCCTACAACGGACCTAAGTGCTTTCGCTGAAGGTCTAGCTGAAAACTACTGAGTTACCGAAGTCCGTCAAGCAACATGGATGAAATCACGTAACGAAAGCTCTACTGCATACCAACTTACCTTTCCGGGACACGACGCACCAGAATTCATAGTAATTCCGGGTGAACAAGGAAAAAACAAAACCTACCCAGTTGCAGCATGGCCCCAAATGTGAAAGAAATGCCTTTAATTCGGCCACGTCATCGCATACTGCCAGCCACATACACTCCAATGTTGCAAGAAGGGCACTGGCGAGCACGACAGGAAAGACCACAGTCCGCCACCCTAAATGCTACCACTGCTCGTGCTTCCACGAGGCAGGCGACCGCGACTGCCCAGTACACATGGATCAAAAAAAAACAATCAAACAAAACGAACGCAGAGTTACACGGAAACAAGCCATCCAAATCTGGGAAGACGATAACCCAAATCTCCTCGATTATGTCGAAGCAGTCAACTCGTCAATCCAACCTAACTCCCGCGACGACATCCACACATCATCAGAACAACATCGTATCAAGGCCCCAACACTCCTACCCGGCTGCAGTGCTTCCTCACTCAGCCCAGCGACCGCCCCCGCACCAGAGGCGCGCAGTCCTCAAAATGATTAATGCAGAGATCAGGAGGACGACGAGATGGATGCATCCCCTTCAGTTGACCACACAGCAACGCTCACTACTTAAAAAAAAGAAAATTCAAATAGACGATGAAACCTCCGATACTCAGGCGTCACTGAGCAAAAAGATCAGTAACAACTCTCAATAAAGGCCCGCCAGGACCAAAACTCGGAACTACCTGCACCTGTCTCGAATGCGGCTCCATTCGTGGATAACCACCGCGAGGGACACGATCCCCGTTAACAAACCCGACTCACGAACACGCCACCAGCGAGGACGATCACGGCCTCGCTGACAGCGCTCATCTCGAAAAGCTCACACGCGAGACCTCTGCTCAACCAGTCATCTTACAGATACAGACACTAGGCCGCGTTCCCCAGAAAGGGGGGTGGCCGACGGCAAGGCGCACCTCACACACCCTCATACGCGCACGCCCTCAACTTACACTCTGGGTCCCGAATGCACCGAGGAACCGTCGTCAGCAGCAGGGCCCGACAGTTTTCACTGGTTTACCCCCGCCACGTCATAATGGCCGAGCCCCCCCCCCCCCCCCCCC
>SDVV010021260.1:0-13165 GCA_016164225.1 Gammarus roeselii
TATATATATGTCCCTGTGCCACTGCGCAAACCTTCACCAACAAAGTTAAAAGCTGATCACCAAAAATAAATACCTCAGTATAGTTCAAATAGATTTAGAGAATCTGCATTTCAATACGCCTCACCAACTATTTCGCTCAGAAGTGCTTCTTGACGAATACAAAAACCTTATGGAAGCGATACAAAATGCAACAAGCCATAATTGTATTATGCCTGCATTTTGCCAATGATGGACGTCGGAAACAAGATTCATAACAGGATTAAGTATATCTGTCGCGCCGTGGAAATGATAGCCAACGAAGAATGACTTTGTTATGTAAATACAGAATCTGTTTGTAAATGAAAACCTTAAGTATTCCTTCGTGATGAGGCATCTCAATGCGCGCGGCAAAACGCTGTTCGGCATCCTACTTGGTAATGCAGTAGAAACATATCACAAGAAGGATCAGTCAATGATGAGCACAGGAAGAAATTTCGGAAGCGACGTCACCCAAAAAATAAACGGAAACACCAAACACGGGACCAAAATGAGCAAAACAAGGTGCAAGAATTTGTGCCGCTACCGAGGAAAATAACCGACAAAAGAAATGAGTCAACCGGCAGCTCAGAAGAAGACATGTCAACCAAACCTGATAGTGGAGGAAAAATAACAGTTCTACTAGAAAATGTACAGTCTTTGATGCCCAAGATAGATCTTCTTCAAGCTATAGTGAAAACGAACGAATGTGACTAAGTTAGAATCAACGGATTGTGGCTGGACGTGAATCTCCAGGCAGAAATAGGCCTTCAAGGACTCAGGACCTTCAGTGTAGACAAGCCAACCCAAGCAAGACAGGTGGAGGGTCAGTGCTTTATGTTAATGAACAATTTCGTCCGATACTTTGCAGAGCAATAGAAAAAACATCTTATGAGGTAATCCAAGCCGACATTACGAACTCTGATGAGATAATACTGAAAATTTTACTAAAATACCAAAACTTAAGAATAACAGTAGGTGAAGAAGATGTTTTCTCTGACGAATTGGACAATATCTTTTCTCCATCCCATGAGAGTATCATGATGAGGGACTGCAACCTACCTGACATCAATTGGACAACACTGGAGGCTGAATTCGGGAGGCAGGTTGATTCGACTCGTCAATGATAATAACCTAAAAAATACGTGGATGAACCAATCCGAGAGCCTAACATCTCGGACCTTGTTCTATCGACTGAAGAACAGCTGGTAGAACTGATAACAGTTAAAGAAAAAAAAAGGTGATCATCATACTATTGAATTGCAAATCTGAGAATCAGCAAGGTATAACTATAATTTTTGAAGAGGCAATTTTGACGGCTTGAAGGATGAAATTGCAAACGTTGACTTCGGGTACCAATTCACTGGACCAAAACCCTGGAACAACCTTCCAACATACCTCAAAAATTTAAAACCAAACAAATTCTTCAGGAATAGGCTTCTGTGTTATGTATGTATAGACATACAGCCGTTTCCCCCTAATTAGGAGGGTGGTTAAGTTAGGCTGACACAGAGGGGGGAACCGCCCAATCTTCCCGCCATGAGAGAAAGAAAAAAATAATAATACAAATGTTGCCAAAGCGGTCAAGCGCCACCCAAAAGGATTTTGTGCATGTCTGAACGACATACGTGTTGTTCGTAACGCATTGGCCCTCTACGAAATAATGCAGATCTAAAATCATCCGATGTAGACATGTCTAGGATACTCAACGAATATTTTGTAACCGTTTTCACAGATGACAATATTAATAATACTGCAAAAGTCAAATTTCCTGGAGAAGTGCAACCGTTGGAAAATATTCACTTCCTCGTTGGTGAAGTGGAGGAACAACTCAGCAAACTTAATATTTACAAATTTACAGGACCAGATGAGTTACATCCGAGCATGTTCTGGAACTTCTCCGAAAACATAAGTGGTCCACTGGCAGAGATTGGAAAACAGCAAGTATCACAGCAGTATTCAAAAAGGGCAGTAGGCAAGAACCAAGAAACTGTAGACCAACCAGTCTTACATCTGTGGTCGGGAAAACCTTTGGAAAGATTAAGAAAAACAAGTATAACATGTCCTCTCGAGAGCAACCGTCTCATCACAGAAATCCAACACGGCTTCAGAAGCAAACGTAGCTGCCTGTCTCATCTCCTGGACTTTTCAATAAGGTCACCAAGATATACGATGAAACTAAAACTGTCGACCTTATTTATCTTGACTTTCAAAAAGCATTTGATAAGGTCCCCATAAACGCCTTAGAAAAGTGGAGGCGCTTGACATAACAGGAAACGTGGCCAGGTGTCTCCGAAATTGGCTCAGGGGCCGCGAGCAACGGGCCTGTGTCGGCCAAGGAAAAAGTCCGATTGCTACGGTAACGTCAGGAGTATCCCAGGGCTGTGTTCTTGGGCCCCTTCTCTTAATAATCTGTTTTAATGATCTCGACACCGACATCGTTAGCAAGTTATCAAAACTTGCTGATGGCACTAAACTCTGTCACAAAGCTGACTGGGAGCAAGATCGCATAACTATCCCAAGGGATCGTACTGAACTAGAAGACTGGTCTGATAAGTGGCAAATGAGTCTTAGTATGGAAAAATGCACTGTTATGCGCATCGAATCACAAAATCGAAATACTGCTTTCGTAATAGCTGACCAGCATACGACTAAAGTAGACCAACAACGGGATATTGGAATACTAATCACCTAATATCTCAAGGGGAAAAACATGTGGAAGCTAGCTACAAGAAAGGCAATGGAGTCCATGGCTTTATATCCAAAAACTTCCACTACAAGTCCAGGGACATCGTACTTTAGTTATTTACGTCACTTGACAAGGCTCATATGGACTTGAGTGATCAGTTAGCTAGTAGCTTTACCGATTGGAAGGGGGTGTCCTCAAGATTAGCGTGTGTAAAAGTAGACTAAAGTACTCCAGACCGCCCTACGGGGGAGTCTGCATTAACTTCGCCTTGGTACTCCGGTGGAACATGGAAGCAACTACTACTACTACTGAAGTACTCCGAGAACGGCATTCTAGAGTCGCTTTTGGGTGGGGTAGGGTAGGGCGGGAGTCAGTCGCGCAATGCATGCAATATAGAATCAGCGGGCGGTAGGCGGTCGGCGCGAAGGCAGGCAGCGCGAAGGAACTGGTTTTTAGCTACCGGACAGATGGATAACTTTCGGAATATTTATTTAATGGTATTAGTATTTCAATGTGTGAGTAAATTGTATTGCAACTTCGTTGCATGTCATGTTGCATATATGCATTTTCAATGCTGGCTCCTCTGAATGTTTTGGGATATTGAAAAACATACATTTATAAGATAATTTCATTTATAATAACATTTACATAACAGTTTACATGCTGTATCAAAGGTTAATACTCCACACATATTCTTCTTGCACGAATCTTGATTTCTGGACACGTTCATGATGAATTTTTCAACCTCGATATCATTTCTACGTCATTCGCTATTGATCAAATATACACGTGGAATAGATTCAATTAGTTTCTTGTTATTTTCTCCGATTGTTTTATCTACAGCATTCGCTATGATTTTCTCTTCGTTTGATATATATGCAGTAATATTAGGAAAGAATGTCACATCGCGTGTGATTTGTTTATATACGTACGAGCTTATTTGTAGATCGATTAAATAGAATACAAACATCAATGATATAATTACAGTTATGGTATATATCCTTAGACGACGTGCTGAACAACGTGATAGCTCCATGCTTGCTAATGTTTCAATGATTTATTTAGATCTCGGTTTTATGTACATACGTTTATGTATACATCATCATAAGCAGGATGTCACCAAGACGCTGTCACCAAATATGCCCTGGGATACCTCTCTACCTGCACCACCCCTGAGATGGAGCTACACTCGGCGGTACCTGTTTAGACGAGACTGCCATCTGTTACAACTCGCTGCAGTACAAGCACGAACATGATGGCACTTCCGTGCCAGCCTCTCCCCACCGTCACGCTACCGCTTTAGTCACAGCTCAGTACCCGACACGAAAGGTTCTGCGGTCAATTGTTCTCCTAAGGTGGGATAATTAACGCAACGTTTTACATATTTTATTGTTGTAGCAGTGTTATGATATGTGTTATTGTAGATGGAAAAATATTATGTGAAGAGTTTTTAGAGTGTTTCCATGCTAGTCGGGACATATTTATTCCATGTTATGTGCCAGTTATGGCGCCTTACAGTATTGTGGTGTTCTCACATGGTCATACTTGTTGCTAGGTAAGAGCTACTACCTTCCCCCCAACTGGTCCGAGCGGCAAACATGTTTTATCTGTTTTTTGCATGTTAGGTTATGTTATGCTGTGATTTATTCAGTGATCGTATACCAGTGCTGCATTGCTATGTTTTTGATACCGTGTTTTACAATGTATCCCAGAATGCATCTGTCTCATCCTCCTTCTCTTAAATTTTCAATAATTTACTCTTGTAAAATGCTTTAGGCATTTTATATACGAACGTTTGAATGATTGCACTGACATCTGAGGTTATCGTTGTCGTATCTACCAATAAACTTTTTAGAGATCAAGTACGTGAATACGGCTTTGGACATTGAGATGTCTAACAAGCCCATTCGAATCAAATATAAGTGCTGAGTTGGTTTTAAGATAGTGAAGCAAACCTGGGAATAGTGTCTTAGCAACGGGCGGTAATGAGGCCGTATATATTGCTGCAATATCGCCATTATGTAGGTCTTTTTGTTTGATCGGTTCCGGTGTGGGCTCTGTAGTTATGCTAGAGCGATAGAGGCCGTTAATAAAATTAGATAATTTCAGTGATATTTCAGGTGAAGTATTCAAATCTAGCATATCGTCCCCACGCCCACTCAATATTTGACTGTGATACGTACTGCTATGTTCTGCTATTTCTGGCCCTGTTGTGACAGATATGGGTGTAGCGCTACCGCCAATATGATTTGTTGTGAACTTATCCATCTTGGACTTTTGGAACTAGGTAGTAAACCGATTCATCCATGGATTATTTCGGTCAAAAAACTGACTGCTGTGGCTAATAGTAAATTTAACAGAAGCCCTTCACGCACGGTTGATAATGTTTTCCTTTCAGCTACGGAAGATTTACTCCCGGATGATTTACAGCCTAATTGTTTTATTATAGAGTCGAGTTTATTTACCCGTGACTTGATAAGTTTATCACTGACCAATTTTCCGCTCTTTATATTTCTAAATATTTCGCAGATGATTTCAACTTCTATATCACTTAAATGTTCGACGAGTTGACTACGTTCGGATGATTTTAGTTGATTTATTTTATTAGAAAAATTCAATTTACGTTTCAAAGTACGTTTATCACACATCACGACACGGCGTTTCCTTCATTAATACACGTTGGTTTGCTGTCTGAATAATCCGTATATATCACTTAGATTTGCTTTCTTATTCGTTTAATTCGGGTCTTCAATACCTTGATGGCATAAATATCAGGTTTGTCCCACAGAACTATTTCCTGCCATAAGGCAAAACCTTTGATGGCTTCATCAGTATTTCACGTGTTAATCAAAAACATTACCCTCCGACCTACGAAATCTGAGTAAGTGTATTGAGGCGGCTGAAGGTCAACACAATGTGGATGCATTGTATTGACCTCCAAACCTATCAATACACTTGTCTGACAATTTTTTGTCAGGTAACGTCAGTTAGCCTCATTCTTGGTAAAAACAGCGCACATTATTGATTATCGAATGGTGTAATATGATCAATATGCTTTCAAGCCTATCACTGAAGTGTTTGCAACACTCTGCAGATGACATTTCTTCACGAATTCGAGGTGAAATGCTGTTGTACAAGGTAAATTAGTATCAAATCCTAAATACTAAGTATTACAATGTTTTACAGAACCAATTGAGGTAACAAATATTGTTGTTATATTCCTGCTCCAGACCAGTTAACCAGAAATGCTAATGTGACCAAGCCTCTGCATCGCGATTAACACCCGCTCAGTGCTCTCCAAACTGTTATTATAGCATACAATCGCCATCTGAGTTACGAAAATTACGTTGGGTGATCCTTTTGTATTGATTGGATTAATTGTCGAACGGCTGTCATCTAGAGTGGGTTAAGCCAATACATTCTCAGGTGAAAATAACGTTAGACCATTGGTACAGGAAACCGATTAAACCTCTTTGCTTTATGGTTAAATAAGATTTAAATTGCAAGAGAAACGTTGCTAGATTACTGTGAGCCTTTGTGCAGCGAGGTAGGTCTATGAGAAGTACCTTGCAAAATGAAAGGATGTGTGGCGCTGCCCGTGCCGGTAGCGTACATCATGCAGATGCAAGTATCCTTGAAAGATACACCGCACAAGATACAGACTGCAGTACCCTTGGAAGATACATCGTGCCGGATGCAGACACGGGGTAACCAGCAAGCCGCTCGGCTCAGTAGAGACCGCTGAGGTGGCGGCGGCCATTGTTTCAACAAGCGGCGACACACCGTCGGGAAAGGCTGGCGCCTTACCACCCAGACTTGCTATGTCAGCGCTGTTCTGGCAAAAACAAGACGGACTGGGCGTGCAGCGCCGCGCTATCGACTGGGTCTCGTATCCTCAAGGTAGTGCTCCTGATTAGGTCAGGCGTGACATGGTGGGCAGGTCGTGAGGCCGGCGTTAAATCGTTTCGTTACGTCTGCATAGGCTAGCAATCCCTTAGCAACGCGCTACCAGCGTACTGACCGGCAGAGTTTTTTTTCTTAGAGGAACTGCGACGTTGGGGCCCCCAAGCTAGCCCCAAGCAAGTGGTGCGCGATGACGTCACAATAACGGACCATAAGAGGCACTGGCAACCAGTGGCTCGAGCTTATACAGAAATCGTCCCCGATGTGAAGAGCACGTTTCATCCACGTCCTGTTGTTAAAACGTTGTTAGAGCCCTCCGTGCCTTTTTGAGCCCTCACCAAGTCGTGAAGAACATTAATTCAAGTAGACTCTAGTTCAAAGCAAATTCAGAGAAATATTCGACTAGTTTCACATATAATCATCATTCGCATAACGACAGACCTGAGTGTAAAATCAAGTGATAATTATTCTACGTATTACGTATTTTTATATAGACAATTCAGCACCAAAGTTTTGGACAAGAACAGTCCTGTGGTCGTTTCTACGTTTAACGAAGAGTTCGGCGAGCGTCATCGGGTTCTTTCCCTGGCCGATTTCTCCAGGCGTCTTGCCAGGCGCAAGGGAGTCTGTCCTTTATCGTCTTCAAGGACCCAGAGCAAGGGTCACGTCATTAACCCTGGTGAGCGTTTGCGTTGAAATTCTCTACATCTACGAGGGCTGGCCCTTTTATTGACAAGTCAATGCCAGTTGAAATTTCCAAGCGACAACGTATTTAATCCTAGGAGGAGGCCGTTGATGGAAGGTCTTAGATGATGATGTGTAATAACTTGTGTTATGTTTTATTGCCCCCCCCCTGGATTTTTCGACTATTACGCACGTGTGTGCCTAGCTATGTTCTGTCCATTTCCTACGCTTTAGTATATTAAGTAGGTTCGAATCATTTTTTGAGCATCAGATACATTTTGGCATACGTGCCCTATTTCTTTTACTGTGTCTTTATCGGTACCATTTGGCATACGTGCCCCATTTCTTTTACTGTGTCTTAATCGGTACCATTTGGCATGCGTGCCCATTTCTTTTACTGTATCTTAATAGTGAAGTGTTTGGCGTGCGCCATTTATGTACGATTTCTAGGGCGCAGGTGTTATTTTGGGTTTTTGATTTCTTTATAACTTTAGGTGTGTTTTTCACTATATAGCGGTGGTTTTTCATATGCCGGTGTGTATTCTATTGATGCTGTCATTTGTGCGTGTCGAGGAGGTTCATCTTTCTTCGAGCTTCCCAATTTGCTAAGAAATATAGCTAAGCTTTTAACTTTCACAAAGTGTTTCAATGTCCCTCCTCCCACATACCCTTTTTTCAAGCAACGTAGCGGTGCGTGGAAAATGACGGTAGTTTTGTACATACATGAAATATCAAAGTTGACCCACTCCAGAGTGAGTAAAGGGTGAGTGTCATTTAGGTAAACAACTAAAACCTCATCCTGGGTTGGCCGAACTCACAAGGCCGTCGGTCATTAATAAGTATTGATTGACGTGGCGGCTACACACTGGTGCCCCTATGTGAGAATGGATATACCTCACAAGTCACAAGTAAATCAGGGCGTGACACTCTGTTTCACTTTTTCCATTTATTTTCCATACAACGTTGCGTCGGTGTGGGGAGGGGTTGAACTGTCTAAACTATTTTTTTATTATTTTATCAATCGTCAGTCAGAACACATTCTCTCTCTCGGTCCATGCAAGTGGAGGTGAAAGTTAAATTGGTAGAGTGGCTAGGCTGAAATGAAGGAGGGCTCGGCAACAAGAGTGGCCGCAGGACGTGCGATTTTGGCAACAAGAGTGGCCGCAGGACGTGCGATTTTGTATAAGAAATTAAACTAACGCAGATGAGATCGAGAGAGAGAGAGATGTGTGTTTTCGGTCATTTAGACAAATGAACTAAAATCAAGTAGAGCTGCACTGATGTAAATCATAATTCAGTAACACTTCAGTGGAACAACGCCGCAGCTTTCGCTGGTAGCGCTCTGTTTTTGTCGCTGCTTGATGCGTTTTCCTTTCAGCAAGGACTCTAAAATGAAGTACTATACATATGTATATATATAACTATTGAAGTGATAGTGTCATTATAATTCTATTCTATATGTGACAAACATAAAATATTAATAATAGTGTATGGACGGTGCACGACGCTTAAGTGAATCATCGTTGGACGAGTTAGTACGAGACAGTCCGACGCAACTAAGGGGTCATACCAGAAAATCTAATAGGGTTAGAGGTACCCGACGTGGTGGATTGGTGATTCAATTTCGACGGGCGAGTGCGACAGAGGATTGGCAGAGTGAATTGTTGGAACGAGCAGACGCGATGGCAGTTCCCGCCCCACCTCAAATAAACATCATCCAAGGGGATAAAATCCCCCGGTTCACGGGACGACGGAGGGAAAGCGACCATACAGCATGGTACGCAGGGCCCTCCATAGAATGCTACATACATGCTGTGAGGACATTTTGTGGAGCTAATGGGATTACGGAGTCGGCAAAGATCAACGAGCAGTTCCGGTTGAACTTGCATCCCTCAGTGGGGGACGCAAGGAATACACTGCTAAAGTTTTACATTTTGGCCGAACTCCTTGAGGTCCCAAAAGATAATTATGAAGCGTTAGAGAATGAGTTCCTGAAGACGTATAAGACGTCAACTCAATTACCCTTACGAGCAGCCACACAAAAACTGTTGTCAATAAATGTCATCCCTGTAAATGAAGCCCCAGCACGAAACCATGCCCGCTTATTTGAAGGAATAACATTTTTTGTAGACCTCTACTATGGGAGGCCAAATTTTGATGTCGCAGCGGACCAGCGCTCAGGGAAGAAAGTTCTCGTTGACGCACTGTACGTACTTTTAATGGCGCCACGGTTGACTGAGTCTGTATATAATAAGACGATGCGTGACGCTACTGCAGCGACTACGACAATAACCTTGACTGAAAATGTGTTAGACAAAGTAGGTGCGATGCCGGGACGAACGGATGCGTACGAAAATAAACAGGTAGTATTCAGGACTTTTAGCGTCCAGGAAGTTCTGAGACAAACACTAAACGACTCTTCGGATGAGATGACTGGAGAGACGACGGATGTTATGGGAATACATGCAATCCTGCAAGGCCCAGGGAATTACCTGCAGGACAGGCCGGGCCGAGATAACATAGTTTACAACCCAATACGCCGTGGTTTTCCTACACGGTTTGGGGGAGGGGGTGGTGGTGCTCATCACCCGAGAGGTATGACACGCGGTCGAGGATATTACCCTCGACGAGGGTTGGTGGGAAGGTCCTCCTCTGTAAACATGGTTGGTGGAGATACAGCTAGTCAAAACACGGAGAACCCGTGTATGGAGATGGTCCCATAGGAGGGAGAGCCAGAAGAAGGCTATGAAGCAAATCAGGTGGGATACTCGTAAAAAAAGTGTGTGAAATGTAAAGGCACAGGACATACTAGGGACGGCTGCCGAAACGCTCCAAACCAACACGTGGAGTGTTACAGCTGCGGCAGGTTGGGGCATTTTGCGATGAGATGTCCCGATAAAAAACAAATTACCCGTGGAAAGTCCAAGACAGGCCCCTTTTCAGGGAGGTCCGGCACGAGGGAGGCCCAGCTAGTCTAAAATCTCCCTGATGTCTCTGTTAGTTCAATGGACTCTAATTGCCTCTCCAATTTGGGAGAGCAACATTCAGCGTATGCTTCCAAGAATACTGTAGCGAGACTGATCACCTCGTCACTTGGTAGGTCGACGGTTAAGCCTCTGAATGATCCTGAGAACCCATTGTCAGTAGCAGGGCTCGACAGCCCCAGGGATGAGAGTGAGACTGTGACTGGGGAGTGGTGTGGACGGTGTTGTGTGTTACAACAACAAGGTAGTCGTGCTTTGGAGAATAAAAATCACCGGTTATTGGTGGTAAATGAGCAAGCTGTTTACAGCTCTTTAAATTCGGAAAAGGAAATCTGGATTTCAATGGTCACCATGGTAGTGAATGGCTGACGTGTGCGTGGGTTGTTAGATAAGGGAGCCGGGAAGACAATCATTAAGGCTGGAGTGCTTGAAGATTTGTCTAGGTCTTTGACCCCTTGGGGTGCCCGACTGACTGACTTTAACGGACAGGCCATACCCGTGTTGGGTACACGAAAAATTGATATTACAATAAAACCAAATGTGGGTAGCTCCAAGGCGAGTGGTTCGTCCAATCCAGCCTCTCAAGCGAGGAACCAAGTATTTTTCACCCATCAGGTGGTTGTAATTGATAAGTGCTATGCAGCTCCTTATGAGCTATTGATTGGCACAGACCTGTTGGACAAACATAAGGCAAAAATTGATTTTTCTAACAAACTCTTAACAATAGAAATTAACCACAAAACATACAACATTCCCATTAGCGACCTGAACCAAACCCCGCAAACAAACAACGCGAACACAATAGCAGAACACCCGAAATTGCTTCGCATTGATTCTACATCTACCCCCCTAACTCCAATCAAACCCAAGACAGAGCTTGTTGTGCACGCCGCGGATCCTTTTGAGATTGGACTACTTGAACAGCGAATCGTTTGTGTCCACACAAAAATTCCCGACGGCGAGTACACAGTTCATCGCGGTTCCGAGGACTCTGGTCTGTTGGTGTCCGAGGCTCTGATAAAGATTAAGGAAGGATCAGTACTACTATTACTGCTGAATGCCTCTCCTAGCGACTTGAAAATAATGAAAGAAATAAGGTTGGCCGCATCGACTCTGTTGAGAGGTTTGGAATAATACTCTACCGAATGGACTCTGGGAGCGTGCATCGAAAACACCAATGTGGTGGATCAAAGTGCGGACAAACCACTCAAATTAAAAGGAATACCACCCATAATGGAAGACGAAGTGGATACCCCCGCTGATCCACCACTTCGCGGGAAGCTCGTCCGACTCCTGAATAAATATCGCGACGTTGTCTCAAAGCCGGGAGAACCAGGAAAGACCAGTGTTACGGAGTGCAAGATTCCTACTGATCCGGAAGCAGGGATCGTAAACCAACGACAGTACCCACTACCACATTCACAACTAGCTGAGTTGGACGGCTTGATTGATGATATTCTGGATCGGGGAGTTATTGTTCCCTCAGACAGTGCCTGGAATTCCCCGATGATTATTGTCAGGTAGAAGGATGGAACGCCGCGCTGTTGCGTTGATTTCCGTCAATTAAATCGATTATCCGTTGCGGGTTCGCGACACCCACTACCGAGGATACAGAATTGCTGCAGTCCTTGTCGAACGCCGAGTTTTTCTCATCCATCGACCTTGAAAGTGCCTTCTGGCAACTGCCGGTGGCTGAGAAGGACCAAGAAAAAACCGCGTTCACTACACGGAAGGGGCACTACCATTTTCAGCTAATGCCGTTTGGCCTGAAATACGCTAATGCCATTTGGCCTGAAATACACTCCTCAACTTTTTTCAAAATGTATCGCCCTAGTGCTCGGAGAGCCGCTGGGCATTCACGCTCTAGCGTACCTAGACGACATCATCATAGCGTCACCAACCATCGACGTTCACTTCACATCCATCGAGAAAGTGCTCCAAAATTGCGCGCGGCATCCCTGCGAGCAAAACTAAGCAAATGCGAATTCCTAAAATGAGAGATAAAATTATTGGGACACCTAGTAAGCCCCGAAGGAATTCAGATGCACCCGGACCACCTAGACGCCATCAGGATTTATCCAACTCCCACGAACGCAGACCAAGTCAGGTCATTCCTCGGGCTGATGAGTTACTTCGGGAGTTTCGTGTCAGAGTTTTCACGTATTGCAGACCCGTTAAACAAATTGTTGAAGAAGGGTCAGCCGTTCGCATAGAAGGCCGAACAACAGGGATCCATGCAAGTATTAAAAGAAAGTTTGATGAAGGCACCGGTGCTCAGTTTCCCATATTTTTCCGTGCCATTTTACATGTTTACCGATGCATCAAACGTCGGCATGGGAGCCGTGTTGTTGCACCCGACTCCAGTAGTAAATTATACCCGATCTCGTACGCTTCCAGATTTCTGTCAGAGACCGAACGTCGTTATTCCACGACCAAGAGAGAAAGCACTGGCAGTCTTATGGGCCCTCAAGACGTTTCGTTACCTGGTATACGGCTACGAAATTACTATCTACACCGATCATCGTCCACTGTCGTTCCTATTCAGGAAGTGTTTGCCTGAAGGTGCGCTGGGCAGGTAGGCGGTATTGACCCAGGAGTACAGTCCAAATGTGGTGTATGTGAAAGGCAAGCTAAACAACCTGGCCGATGCATTGTCCCGCGCCCCGTACAGTCTACCCGCATTGAAGAAGGACGGCGAAGATCTGAAGGAAGTAGCCGAAAAGGAAGATTATGACGAAATGCCGACGCACATTGCGAATGTGCAAGAAGGCAACGCTCTTCCCAGGACTCTGAAGGAACGAGTCCCTGCGTTGGCTTGGACGGTAGAAGAACTAATAAAAGAACAGAGAAAGGACCCAAATTTAGCCGCATACATCTCACACCTAACTAC
>SDVV010021261.1:0-13164 GCA_016164225.1 Gammarus roeselii
ATACATACATACATACATACATACATACATACATACATACATACATACATACATACATACATACATACATACATACATACATACATACATACATACATACACAGTTGATTCCCCATGCAAGCGATGATAGACCTAATGATTTGCAAAAAAAAAACTGCAATCGCATTATAATAGCAGCCTGCCGGCCGAAATTGGAGTCAGTGTTACGTGTAGAACAAATGGAGACAGACGGATCATCCCTAAATAGACAGCAATGAATGTTCACGCGACAAAAATTAGTTTACGTGTTTTAGAAGAACAAATCTCCGTATGTAACAAAGTTCATGGGAAATAAGAAAGCATCTCTCGAAATTGATATGATTCGAGTGGAAAATCATCAAATCTGTAATAAAGCTGAGATACTGGGAAACGTATTTTACCTAAGAACCAAAGAAAATCTGGAACGTATGGAAGAATTACTCATTGATTAAGAACAGAATGACATTGAATTTGTCAAGATTCGAATAATTAGGGTTCAAGAAGAAAAAGAACTAGATTTGTGGACTCAAGGGCACGGAACAGTCTTCGGTTTGCGCAACAAAGATATGCTGGATTATATGATGGATTTTGAGAGGAAACTGAAACATTTTGATGATTTGTATAGATGACTATACGTTGCCTGCTGTGATAAAAAAAAAGTTAAATTTCATTGATGATGTCAGCAAGATCTGTAATTGATACTAATCAGTACTAATAAAACTACGTGAATCCTAAATCATTTGTTTATAATATTCTAAAGCTCAAAGGTTAAGCGACGAATTGCATATATTGTGTCGGTCGGAGGTATTATCGAATTGTCAAAGTCGACCGAAGAATAGTTTTCAAGGGGTGCAGAGCTACCCAAAAACCTATCTCGTGGTAAATGCTTCATACGTGTGACAAAATGGTGAGATATAAATCAGAGTCCGATCAGATCATACTCAGTTAAGATTGTGATTCTGTTGTGGAAGGATGGGGTGCAGCTTGAGTCGTCTTTTGTTCGAAAGTAACGGGGTGATGGGGGTCTGTGAACTTTGCCAGCAAGGAATAAAATTGAATAAATATAAATCCACGAGTAATGTGTGGAAACATTTGAAACGCAGTCATCTTGATGAGTATGAAAATTATTGAAGAAAAAGGCAAATCAACTACAAATGAAGTGTCCGTTTGTATCTCTGCTAACATATATGAGTCGTGATTGACCACGAAGTAGGATTAATTAGGTGCAAGTTTTATAAAAAAGTGTGTGGAGGGGGGTTCAAATGTGTATATCAATGACTAAAAACCGTTCATAAGGTTAGGTTAGGTACCATACATAAGGTCAGGTTAGGTTAGGTTAGGTTTTTGATGGGTGTGAATAACATGTGAAAGTGATTTAGAATTGAATAGAATCAAAATCAAGAATCATATGGAGAAGCAAAAATTTACAAACAATGATGAATTTTATATGAAAACATATGAAATTTGCTAGATCAAAATTGGAACTGCATATCAAAACTGCAGAGGATAGATCAAAATGTAGAGTCAAGTGGTGATATTTGACATGCATTGTATTTATCAATGACTGAAAACCGTACATAAGGTTAGGTTAGGTTCGGTATTTGATGATTTACTAGATCAAAACTGGATGTGTGTATCAAACTGCAAAGGATTGATCAAAATGTAGAGACATGTGGATCTATTTGCTATGCATTTATCCTAAAACACTGAAAAAAATCATATGTAAGCATGAAATGTCGATTGAAAAATTCATACTTTCTTGGATACAATAGGTTAGGTTATGATAGGATGATTAGTTCTTTTACCATAACAACCCGTGAAGCTGATCCACATTAAATGTCTTGTAACAAAAGCAAGGGATGTTTTTCCATAGGTTAGGTTAGGTTAGGTTGCCCAGGTATTAATCCAACTAGCAGTGTATGGAAACCCTTTTGCACAAAATGTTTGTAATTCCCTATACATGTGTCAACACAGTTGACGCTGACGATCCTGTATGTATAAATTGAAATCATATCTGTACTCATTCACATATCGGTCCGCTTTCGGTGTAGAAGGATGTCGCCTTCTACACGGGGAGATGTGATATTTGCACTGCGGAGATAAAATTAAGCAAATCAAGCTCCACATTCGGGTTTTGGCAACATCTAAAACGATGTCATTATCTTGCGTTTGATCATATTAAAAATGAACGAAGAAATAAAAGCTCTAAGGATGCAATGGGTGTATTGATAGAACATTATAAACCGGGCCTGGGTATCACAAAAAATGAGATATACTGTACTCAACAGGGTGCGAGAAGTAAAGAAATTGCTTCACCTCAAACACTTAAGCTTAGATTGTATGAAGAATGGATGAAAATGGCTAAATCGATATGGTCGGAGGAGACCCAAACCATAGCTGAAATGGAAATTACTAAAAATATGAGTAATAATTTCAAGAAAACCTCATGTGAAGAAAAACCTGCTAAAGTTAAAGGAAAAGGTCTTAACAAATGGGGTAATATAAGGGTAACAAGTATAAGAAGTGTAAAATTATCCAAAACATTAAATGTATACCTGACTTTGTTTTAAAATTGTTGGAAATGAATCATGAGGAGAGGGAATCGTGTCTCAAACGTTTGAGTGCTAGGAGAATTAGGTATATTTTGGATGTCTGCGGGAATATAGTGAATGGGAATGTTGGCAATAGCAAGAACAATCCTGGAACGCTTTAATGTCATAAACATGAAACAGTAATTAAAAAACTAGTGTCGAAAAAAAGCTCACTAAAGACAAAAAAACAAAGTTGTGTTTACAAGGATAGGATTGCAGGTGTTGCATACACTTCTCTCAAAGGTCGCCATTTACCTATAATGTGTACTAAGGGTGCTAGTCTAGAACCCATTAGATCAGAGGAAAAACCACACCCAGATGAAAAATCATACACCGTTATGACGAGTCGACAGCTTCAGGTGAGAAATAAATACACATCATTAATAAAGAACCCACAGAGTGGCACTGATACCAAGGATTCAGATAACACAAGAGAGGGAGGGAGGTCGAAGTCATTACTTATGCTTCGTCAATATACTCATGTCAATTTTCGGAGTGAATAGTTATGTTTTCGTATAAATGATAAACCCGTGTAATCCCCTACTATATAAAAAATATGTTTCAAATCTATTATAAATAAAAAATATATCTTATAAACTTTGATTGCAATATCCTAAATTTAACTCAAATGACTAGCATTGAATGCATATATGCAGCATGACATGCAACGAAGTTGCAACACTATTTGAGTGGCATTGAAATGCGATGGATATTAGTCCAGTTTGAAGAGATGACCGATATTGAGGCGGAAACTGCGGTAATCGTCTCTGCCTGAATACATGGTCTTCCCCAACTATCCCACAAAACACCTCTTGTACGATGAAGGAATTGCAGATATGCAACATGACTTGCATCAAAATGCACAACAACGCATCTTGCCTTGCATTGAAAATGTGATTGATATTAGGTAAATTGAAATTATACACAGCTACCTAAGGTATCATAGACATATTTATATCTCATCAGGTCCAAACAGAAGCTAAAGCACATGTCTACAGCTTCTTTTGACACACTGAAACCGCGCTACGGTGACAACGCATGCTTGCGCGCATATGCGTGTGGACATTGAGGCGTAAAATGTGGCATTCTCCTCTGGTGAATACATGGACTTCCTATACATACCCCAAAAAATCATCCTATGTACGATGAATCAAATAAATGACAGCGCGCATGCGCGTGTGGACATTGGGGCCTAAAGTGCGGCATTCTCTTCTGGCTGAATACATGGACTTCCAACACATACGCCAAAAAAAAATCAGCCTATGTACGATGAATCAAATAAATGACAGCTGGGACAACTGGAAAGCGAAACAGCCAACGCTTACCCGTGTGAGATAATTTGCTTGCAACCAACGTGTTACAGCATGTTGCTCGAGTCCGAGGCTACAAACAAGATGCTAAGGGTGCCAATTTCCAGACACAAGCCAAAATCAAACATGAACATACAGAGACATCCATAACCAGAAAACCAACACACACTTTTAGACCATACACAACATTCGTGCGCAAGCATGCCAACTCCAAACTGTACGCCCTATTAAAAACTGCCTCAGTAAATTTGAAAACAAACGCTACTATCTCGATGATTTAACATGTAAGAGGCGTGAACCGGGGGAGACTGTCTTCAGCATATGTATTCGCGTGAATGGCGAAAAATACGTCAACTTGAACATGTTATAACCTCTAAATGTTCATAACATGAAAACTGCCAATGTATATCCGAAAGCTGTCAGCCCGTCCGTCAGAATGAGTCACCCGTCAGTCAAGGGATTAAAGGTACACCCTAATGAATGTCCAAATGTTATTCATACAGGACACAGCAAGTGATTAAAGGTACACCATACTTCATGACCGAATGAATCAACGCTATTTCTACCGAACGCGACAAAGTGATTGAAGGTATACCCTACTGCATGCCCCGAGAGGTGAGACGAGATAAGATCTTTATGTGACATTGATGGATAAAAACGTCCTCGTGTGCCACTTGCGTTTTGGACTACAGGAGACGTTTCAAGGGAATGAATTTAATCAAACAATATCGATCGTGCTATAAAATACCACGCATATACTACGGGACTCACTAATAAAGAGAAAGATGTCAAACCTAGGTATGATAATGAATGAGCAACGATATCATAACATAATGTACGGGGAATAATCATTGAAACCTAAATAAAATCGTTATAAAAGATTATATTCAAATGTATCATACACTAACAAAATATGGCAATATCATACAGAATAACCCTAAATAAATCCGATTTGAGCAGTAAAAATTTCTATTCAAATGAGTCATACATAACAAAATGTGCGAGCAATAAAAAAAAACATTGAAATAACAGGCGGCCTGTGAAACCATATAATACGATATAAAAGTAACCTATTAAAATGCATCCTACACTAATAAACCTGTTAATATGTACCGTCGTTTTTTGCTAACAAACCAATTAAATTAAATAAAAGCATACTTACCGTCTACAATACGTATTAACAAACCGTCAAAAATTCGTAATGAGAGAAGTACATCTAGAGATAAGAACCACTAAATGACACTGATATATTATACCCTGTCTTGGGCACTCTCCTACCGGGTACTCTCTCTGTACCTACAGTAATTGACTTGACCACAAGAGTATTCGCCTTGACCTACAAGTATAATGTACGAGATATACTGCGAGTAAGTCGGTAACACTAAGAAATAACATACTTCCTAATATTTATATTGTCCGAATCAAAAAAATTGCATTGTCGGCACCACAACAATGAGCTGTTTTGTTGTCCCTATGCCCTTGATCCCCTTCCCACCGCCAATTAAGCCTTATCTTATTCCTTCACGTGCGTTTGGACCCCCCTATATTTTGGGCGTTTCCGTCGTCATTGTGCGTCTGACCCCCTCCTCACCGATAATTAAGCGTAATCTTATTCCTTCACCTGCGTTTGGATTCCCTTTACCCTACTAACCTTTAGTGAAAAATGCTATAGTGGATTTTGTGAACGCTCAAATACGACAGATGTTCTGAATTGGAACGCAATCTCATAACAAAGCCGTAATTATTCAATAACTTCTAGGTGTACAACTGCCATTGTATCACAAATATTTATATAAGCAAGACTTGCGGGAATAAGCATCTAGTAAAGACATACAAGCTGATAACCTAATTGAGATGTACATTAAATTATTGAACAAATTTGAACACTAACTCTTCATAAATCCGGTAGATTAGCTCCCCAAAACGACATGGAAACGGACCCAAATCCAATGTCGAGAGGTAAAACATAACAATATTTTGGATCATTTCATCCGATTGAGCGTATTTTATACCCAACATTCCATGAAAATTATGCGAATTTATATCTAATACAGATATATTCCTCTGATAACCAGTCAAAACATCCATCAACAACTATAAAATAGCTAAATAAGATTCTCTACTCTACTTTAAGCAACATTGATTAAGCATTATATCCGGTATATTCTACCACACCCAGATAATAAAGCCTACTCCAATATCTGGTTCATGACTAAGATCGTATACTAATAACATAACAGCTATACCAAAAATATCTGACATTTAACACTGAGTTCATGTGAAAAATGTTATTTTTACTACGATACCTGTTCAAATATATAACAAATCACACAACCAACTATGAAATTATGTCTCTAGTAGAACAAATCAAAGCCCACAGTGTCATAATAACGGCCTCTACAATGTGTTACTAGGTCGTTTCTTTAGCAAACCACAACTGATATATAACAAATTTTAAAGGTAACACCAGGTCAAGATACAATACTTCAGACGTACCAAGTATCTGTTTGGTCCATCATCTCTGAACAACGTCGACCAAAGTCACATCCTGGACATAACCACGAATCCATACACAGGTACAGTTGTCAAAATGGGCTGACATGAGTTTCAAAAAATGTGGCCGTGTAAATCTGGGCATCTGTTCACTGACGACCTAAGTAAACCACTACAACGAATAGCAGCTTGTCGGATAACCTCTCTAACAAACCAATGGAACTTTAGATCGACGTCCACAAGAACTTACATAACTCACGTTGAACATGGATGAACTCCAAATGACCATCAAAGTGTGTAAACCATCTCTACACCAGGACCTCACCATCCAGTAGATCGTCTTCTAAAACGTTACACTATACACTTGCTAGGGTTCAATGACGAAATTCTACAAAAATGCAGTACGGACTTACACCTCTTAAACATACATTCCTATGATTATTGTGGAAAAATCCTACAACAACAACAACAAAAACTAAAAAAAAATTGCCAAATAAGATCCTCTACTCTGTTCTAATTAACATTAAAAATTGTAATACACTATGGTATCCAACATAGTAAATCGGTCTACCTTACACAAATAAGCCTAAACACAGCGGGCTTTTGCCTATGGTACACCTCTAACTCCTCCTAAACATTGAAGAATGGTCCTACAATAAACATACAATAACCTAACAGCAAGACCAAGTTTGTAACAAATGGGATCTTCTATATCTATAATAAACACGTCGAACGGTGAACCAGGATGTAAAAAGATATATAAAACACTGAAAATAAACAACTTGTAACTAAATTATACCTGAAATAATGTTCTACATTGTAGATACAAACGTAATATATCCTAATATTCCGATATTGTATAAAATGCCCAATACCTTGCATCGAAGATGTAAACTGTACAGAGAACATACAAAACTGGAAGACACATAATAAAACTCTCGAGTTATAACAAAGCAAGAAGATCAATTCTCTACTATACCCAAAACATACATTAAAATCGTGACGAACGAGGAAAAAGCATGTAGCCAACCAAACAACTGACGGGAATAAGATATTAGGACATGCGAGCAACATACTCTGAAATCTATAGTAAATGGTGTGGAATACTTCTATACGAACACGCTATAGTATGTACAAAATCTGAGGAGATCACTCTCCAACTGAGTCCAAAACAGGGTTATATTAACATTTCTTTAACTAAAGTACCCACGGCCTAATTACAACAGAATGTCATATATACATATGAAACACCAAAATTATGCAATAACCGACTAATTATGCCTGAAATACTACACTACATGGACGATGCAAACCTACAATATCTTAAAAATTCCTATTACTTTATGAGGTAACTATTCAAAATTTCAAAAAACACCACAAATTCAACATAAATCAACCAAATATTACTAAGTATACATAACACAATATAATACCTTACAATAAATCCACATCGTTCAGGTACTCTCGCTATTGGAACACCGCGTTAATTGAACACCGATATATTTGGCTCAAACCTGGTAATGCATTATGGGGTGGATAGAATTTCGTAAAGAAGCTGCTGCGTCAACTCAATATACAAATATCAACTCCCCCAACTACCTATAGACATTATATACATATGAAATAAGCGACTGGAAAATACACAGAACATTGCCTAAAGTTCAATATCAAGCATCCAACCGTTACGAGTGAGTCAAATGTACTCTTGGGTGATTCTCCTATGAAGGAATGTTTCAGTCACCTGTTTATATACAAAAAAAATCGATGTGTGCAATAGCTCGCAACAGAAAAAAATGAAAGAAGGAGTTACTGCATGAGTAAGTAAAACAGAGCGGAAGTGTACTGTTAAAAACAAACACAGAAAATAACAATAAACTAATTGAATCTATGCCACGTGTAAATTGACCAATATCGAACGACGTAGAAATGATACCAAGCTTGAACAATTCATCATAAATATGTCTGGAAAATCAACATTCGTGCAAGCGGGAACTGTGTGCAGTCTTAACCTTTAATACTGCATGTAAATTATTATGTAACTGTAAGAATTATTATCAATAAAAATTATCTCATAAATGTAAGTTATCAATATCCTAAACATTAAGAGGACAATTATTGAAAATGTATAAATGCAACATGACATGCAACGAATTTGCAATGCAGTATGCCCAGCATTGGAATGAGAATACCAAAGGTAGTGTGCAAACGTTCTAATTATATACCCCATTACCAAATAAAAGCCTAATAATATATATATAACGTAGTAACATACCTTATGAATAATCCGAAAGCTGCCCGTCCATCCGTCAGAATGAGTGACCCGTTAGCTGACTCACGCGCCAAACCGGTTACTACCCGTCTTTCGCCACTGACTCTAGATTGCACGTTATGCACAGCTGACCCCTGTCCCTGCCCCACCGCTAATTAACACCTATCTTATTCCTTCAATAGGCCGTTTTGCACCTATACTAACTACTGAAATATAGTCTTAATCTGCTCAAAAGGGCTAAGCTGTGTGAGTGTGAGCTTATGAGGGTATGAGGCACGCCTTGCCGTCGGCCACCTTCCTTTATGGGGGATTTGGACTTGTGTCTGTATCTGTATCTGTAATCTGCTCAACTGGAGATCCCACTAAACTGGAGTTAATCTACCCTATTAGAGATCCCATTACCAAGAGGTTAATCTGTCGAATTGGTGATCCCATTATATATAGGGTTAATCTGTCCAAGGGGAAATCCCATGAAACAGAGGGTTAATCTGTCCAATTGAAGAATACATTAAATAGAAAGTTAGTCTGCCCAATGGAAAACTAATTAAATAGAGGGTTAATGTGTCCAATTAGAGACACATTAAATAATAAAAGGTCGCTTGGGGTTCCCCGGATATTAGCAGATTGGCTTCAATGTCTGGAGTCAGTTCATGTCTGACATACAAAACGGGCGACGGAAAACGTTATTTTCCGAATAAGAGCGGATGACCGGCACACGAAGCAGACAAATCTTCTTCAACAAATAATTATTCTTTGACAGTAATTCATGAGAATAAGTATGGCTCCAAATCCAATAAAAAAAAACACTGAAACTATGGTGAACCCCCTGCAGTATCGATATAAAAACATGGATTCAAATTACATTGTATTTTCCCTTCTTTTTGACTTTCATTAGGCCTATAATTGTTATGAGAATGTAATCCAATTATCTAAACTGAGGTCTTATGGAAAATGAAAAATCGCTGTTAAAAGGTTCACTTTATATCTGTTCAACAGTAAACAGTAAGCAACTGTGAACGGAATACAATCTATTGTGCTTAACATTAGTTATGGTGTTCCTTGGGGTTCTATTTTAGAGCCCGTTCTGTTCTTAATTTGTGTATGCAATGCTGATGTTATGACCTTATCAATTTGCATCCCTTCAAAGAGCACGAACGAATTAATCGACACATTTAACAAGAAAATTTATCATGTAAGCGAATAGCTATGATTAAATGCAAACCGAATCAAATAAATGAAAAAAAAACCTTTTTCTCTTATAGGCATAAAATCAGTTTAATATTCATACAAATTGGAGAGAATAGAATTCACGGGATAGACAACACGTAATTCCTTGCGGTATGTTTTGATACAAATCGAACAATTAAACGTGACACTGACATTACATACCTTAGTTGCTATGATCTATATGCATCCTTCATAATTTGAATTAATTTCATCCTCAATCTATCATTGAAACCCTTTATTTCACGTTGTCCCCACTATTTTTAATTTACAAAATCGAGACTTGGTTTCAAACAGATACAAATAGAACAGATAAAATGCTTGTACAGCAAAAGAAAGCAACCAGGGCTATTAATAACCTTCCATTCAATATTTATACTGATCATAATTTGGAAACTACGAATATCCTGAGGATGTAAAGTTTATACGCATTATTTTTTTTTTACAGAATCTTTGATCAAGATCTATTCGGTTCTATTGTGAAATTTTATGGGTAAACACAATCATTTCATAAGATAGGCTAGGCAAATAACCTTGTCATACCCTGTTATGATAACTCTAAGCCCTAATTTAGGAATCACTTCAACAGTCTTAGAATTTGCAACTCGCCACTCTGGTTGACTGAATGTTCTCCTCTTTCAGTCCTTAAGTTAATACTAAAATAATTACACTTATCATCCTATAAGCCCAATAATGAAACATGGTCGCTTTGTAGTTTATACGCTGTCTTTCAACCATGTCCGAATTCGTAGATTTGTTAAAAGCAGAAGAATTACTCACGCGTTTTATTGAATTTATTTTTCATTGTTAATAGTACCTACTCTTTTTTTGGCAATTAATTTCAGGTATAGACTTGTCTCAGTGTTGATCCAGTTTGTGTCTACGCCTAATAAACTAGAATATCTTTATTATGGGTCTTTTAGGTTTAGTTAAAATTGATGTTGGTACGTAAGCATTAGGTTGCCCCAGATGCTGATAATCGCTTTAATATGGTCTTAGATTTTGTAACTTGAAATATCAAAAGTATGTAGTTAAATCCTAATATGTAAACTGCACGATCTTGTTGTAATAAACTGTTTCAACGGTATCAATTTATATGAAGGATTTACAGCGCAGCAAACTTGTGAAAGGAATCTCTCACATCATTTCTGAACATTTTCCCTCCATAGTAAATAATTATAATTGACGATTTACGTGAATCTTAATGTAAATAAAATATTTCTCAGGAGTACATCTCGCCCAGTAATTTCATAAGCTGTTGAGGGATCTGGACTAATGGTTCCCGCTTCTCGGTCCGTGGCGGCAATCCCAGAGCGGGGAAATAAGGAAAACCTGTAGAGAGAACATCACAATGACGATCTTTCCTTGCACTACGGGACTACGATGTGTTCGACATCACTAAGACAAGTACTCGTAGACACGACTGTGTCATGTTGGAAATCACCACCTTCCACGAAACGAACATGACAGCAGTGCGCCGTAGTTTGCGTCGCGGACGACTGGGCGGCTTAACAGCTTTGCCGGCCAGGGTTTGTATCCAATACACGCAGAGATGCGGTCATATTGCAGGGAAAGTTAGAATGGTGAAAAATGGGTGTAACTTGGAAAAAAATGTTGACTTTTATTGAAAAGGAATGTTACGTTTGCTAGCAGAAAGGTACAGGAATGTGGTCATTATATTGTCGACGTTACCTCAGACTATAGGTCTTGTTGATCTCAAGATGTATGACTATAATTTTTTCGACGCTTTACTTCTCTGATGCATATTTCCTAGTTGATTGAACTGTAATTGAAACGAGGGGTGTGACATATTTGAGCTCCGTAGGTTTTATTTCTAAGTGTTATAAAAGGATAGTAAAAACCGTTCTATTAATTGAAATTTGATTGGACCTGAGCATGAAAATATAATGGTTCACACAAGCCTTAACGATCATCTTACCTTCTATCACAACTTTCTTCTAGCGAATTCCCTTTCTTGTATTTTTATATGGACGTTTTATCTAAAATAAATAGTCTTCTCGTACTTGGTGTATCCTCGGAGCTGTTAGATATGTTAGCCAACAATCATTATGCAAAATAAGTTCACGTATTCAACGCGGGCTGTTCGCAGCCCTGTTGATGCTTACCTTTTTTTTAATGCCTACACCATTGTTTTCCTGAACATATTTCATTAGCAAAAAAAAAATGAACTACACTATTTGAAGTGTGTACAATAATCATCCTTAAACTACATATATATAAAAATAAATATTTTATCCGGTAATGCACCAGAGGAATCAACAATATACATTACCGTCAATTACTCTCCAAACCATTGATTTAGTTGCCCCAAACACCGGGGCATCGGTTGCTGTGTCACTCAGACTCTAAGGCCTCCTCACGACGTCCTCGTTGCGCGGATGCAACCGAGGGGAGCAGACCTGAGCAATGAGAAACTGTGTCGCACCTTAGCCTGGCAGTCACGATACTTTTAGCAATGATCTGTTTTCAAGGAGCAGCCCTGCCTGTCTGAGATACAAAGCATAGTATTATGATCCGGTTGACATCCGTCCCAATGTCGGAAGAATAAACGGGGTTTAACTTCCCATTTCACCTTGGAGAATTCTGTGATTGTTCGCTCGTCATTTCTCAGACTCATGTTGACGATGAGTTGCCTGCAGACTCTCGTGTCAGTAGGACGGAGCAAATGGGTGAAATTCCCTAACAACGAATTCAATGTACGTATTCTTTTCAGAAATCAAACAGAATCTGCCCCGCCGTGTTTCGTGGGAGGAACGTAATCTTCTCCGCCTCAGCAGGATTCAGTTTATAGTGACGCAGTTCAGTTCCTCAATCATCAAATCAGCTCATTACAGAGCTCCTTCCATCATGCATGATGTGATGAGCTGGCAATCAGCTCATCTCAGAGTTCCTTCAATCATGCTTGATGGGATGAGCTGGCAATCAGCTCATTGCAGAGTTCCTTTAATCATACATGATGGAATGAGCTAGCAATCAGCTCATTACAGAGCTCCTTGCTTCATACATGATGGAATGAGCTGGCAATCAGCTCATTACAGAGCTCCTTCCATCGTGTATGATGGGATGAGCTGGCAATCAGCTCATTACAGAGCTCCTTCCATCATGCATGATGGAATGAGCTGGCAAACAGCTCATTACAGAGCTTCTTCCATCATGCATGATGGAAGGAGCTGGCAATCAACTCATTACAGAGCTCCTTCCATCATGCATGATGGAATGAGCTGCAATCAGCTCATTA